>JAPYZT010010765.1:3356-13862 GCA_030522965.1 Tryphoninae sp. A BG-2022a | reverse complement strand
TAGGATCAATTTGAATTTTGAGTATGTTGTTCTTTAGTCGATTTGCAACAACTTTTCTTAATGAACTTTAACGCTTGGTCCACTTCCAATGTGAGAAAACAACGGAGATAAAATTTTAATCCCCCACCCAACGATAGGACTACCTTAAAAGCTTTAATTGTAATTTGTAATTTTCAAATAGATTAATAGTAACGTGGTGCATAGCTCTTTGACCGGGGTGGTTGTATACCCAAATTGCAATGTACAGTGTACTTTGCTTTTTTACATCTCTTCTCCTCGTACACATCTTCAGCCTCAATTTCACCATCAACCACTCCAATGGACCTACAGCTTTTCTCAGATGGTTTCAAAATCATCGAGAACACAGAAAAAGCACATAGAAAAATTCCATTAGTACCAGCAAGAATCGAACCCTGGCCCACTGCGTATGAGTCAAGAACGCTACCCCTATGCAACTGTCTCTCTTTGTAATTTATAACCATTCTTCAATCTTTTTTCTGGGGGAAGTAGACTCGTGATTTCAATTCAATCAAACTTTCCTTAACTCAAATTTTTCTAGGACACGAGGTCTTCTCGCGGACAATGATTTCTTCATTGCCAGGGGTTGGCACGTTTCCCATTCCACGTCTTTACGTTTTTTCTACTCGCTCACGTTCCCAACTACGCTCGTGCCTCTAATAGACAACAGTCCTTAACCTTGAACGTAAAATGTGAAATCAAACCATTGACGAGTGGTTCCCGTGTTGAATATAGATTTGTTCTTACCAATCGTCTCGTTACTCCTAGGAAAGGAAAATTAGACTCGTGTCCAAGCTCGTGGAGCTTTCAAAATTGCTGCAACGTTGTTAACATAAGTAAAAATGTATTGGTTTTTTGTTTGTTGTAGAAAGGAACGTCAGTCGGATTAATTACCAGAAACACTTCCATTAAGCAAATTGTACACTGGGTGATGTAAAAAGTGTCCTCACGAGAGATTTGTAGCAATCCATAAAAATGCAACCAATTGGCAAACCGATTACTGTACAGCGAATGGCACGTGCTCCAAGTTCGGTCGTTTAATTCTTCATTCGTACCCGCACACTTGGAATTCTGCCAGTAAGATCGATCGATCCAATTAAAGGTACGTGCCTCTCTCGTTCTCTTGTCTATGCCCTCTCTCTTCGTGTCAATATGAAAGACCCGTTGGAATTCTTACAGTGTTTTTGTTTCCTCGATTTTCCCCTATGTCGGGTCAACGCCGAAAGGTTGGCAAGAAACGAGGGGAGTAACCAGGCAGCAATTGGTCGATGGGGGGAACGGTCGAGAATAGGAATCGATCCGCAGTGCCTCCCGCGGTGAAAAGGTTTTTAACACGGTGGCTGCTACGACGACGGTATGTGTGCCACGGTCGAGCACGGGAAAAGACCGGCGGCAGGCGAGAGCACACGCGCATGAGTGGGGGAAGGCCGGCTCGGATAGTTGGCAACGCGTGGAGAGGCGCGCGCATCCCAGCTGGCTGCACAGGCTTGCCACCAGCGTCGAAGGCGCGTGAGAGAGCAAAGAGCCGTGGCTCTCGGCGTCGTTGTCGTTCCATAAATCGTTCGATCGGTTAAAGTGGTAAGTGGAGTACTGGGGCGAAAAACTACCTCCCAGACTGTGGCATCCTTGCTTACCGTGATCGTACCGCAACGACCGTGGAGTCAACGACGACGAAACGAAGAAGGTGGAAGGGAATTAACCAGCGACAAGTCGTGGCCGCGTTCGGAAAGAGAATCCACGATTGCGCCCTCTTCTTTCATCTCTCTATCTTTCTCGCTCGCTCATCCTGGCCTCGAGGCTTATATCGATCCGTTAGATCGGAGAAATTTCAATCGCGTCTCGCATACCAGATGACCGTGCCCTTTTTTTCTCTCCTTCTTCTTCTTCTTCTCCTTCTTTGCGGTTCATCCGACATGGGAAGTACATTCAACCGATTGGGCAAAGATCGTTTTCCGCTCTTCTTTCCGCGTGCGAATTTAACTCCTCTACCTCGTAAATAAATTAACAGGTTTGTAGGCTGGGCAAAAGGAGAGAGAGCGGAATACGGATTGGCTATCAATCGTTTCTTTTCTAGCTCGCTGGTGATGCATTCATTAAGACAAACCGACATTAATTATGCGAACATATAGTGGGTTGTAATTAACAAAGAAGAAGAAGAAGAAGAGGAGGAAGAGGAAGAGAAAGGAGAAGAAGAAGGCGCACATTCATTATCCACGAAACGCTGTTACGTGTGCCTAATACGTTTTCCATCATTCCCAAGAAGTTTTTTAGCCACGAACATTCATCTACCGGTTTTATGTCTCGTGTCATAGTACCCAGTGAGCACCTTCGTTATAACACGATATTCGCGTATACGGTGACCGGATCACGGAGGCCAAATAAAAAGGACGACCGTCGCATGCCGAGGTAAATTGTGAGATTTTAATTACCACGAGTTCCTTAATGTATTTGAAATTTTATGATTTTTATTCTCCTTTTATTTTCTTGTTTTCTTTTTTTCCAGAAAACTTACAATTATTTCCCAAGTGGACTGATGCTTTTCGCGTCAGAAACCAACGTTTATTATTTAACAGTTATGCCAGTTTTATGCGAGGGAATAAACTCTCGCGAAACGTGTTTTTCGTTGGTGAGTTTAATGCTCTTTCACTGTTTTTGTTTTTTTTTTGTTTTTGTTTCAGGGACATTTGCGTGTGAGCGACGTTGTTATGCAAGATAGGAAAAAGAAGTGGGAATGATAAAAATCGTTACCATTGTTTATAAATATGTGTATGAACATGAAATATTGTTAAGTCTTGGATTTGGATAAAAATTGTCGAGTTCCAAGAACAAGATCATGATTCTCATCCGACCTGTTTCGAAATCACCCACACGACTAGACCTCGAGCGAGCTCACTACTTTTTTTTCTGTTTTGCTTTTTTTTTTTCTTTCTTTTACTGTACAACGCGTGGTGTACAGTTAAGCCAATTTACGACGAACCCGCGTGCCAACGACTCGAACAAACGTTTCAGTTTTTTATACATCTCTCTTTTTTTTCTTCTCTAGAACAAACTACGCAAGGTACACATATATGCAAATTTGCATTTCTGTTGGCATGTGTGTATATAAACGCCCTGGGAATTCGAGACACGGTCCTCGACCCACCAAAGATATCTTCGCGCTCGAGCCCGATCAGAATTCGAATGATTTTTTATGCGAGCGACGAGCGCGTTGATCGTAAAAGAATTTTTCGCTCGATAAAAATTCGACCATTTTTATTATATCGAGAATCTTTCGCCTAAATATTTATTTGCAAAGAATTATATAGATAAACTTAGTTTGTAGTTTTCATTGTTTATCGCACAAAAATATTTATCGAAAGAATATTTTTGCAAAAAGTTATTTATTCATAAACGTACAGTCTGTTCTTTTTCCAACTTTTGGAAAAATATCTTTCGCCTAAATATTTATTTGCAAAGAATTATATAGATAAACTTAGTTTGTAATTTTCATTGTTTATCGCACAAAAATATTTATCGAAAGAATATTTTTGCAAAAAGTTATTTATTCATAAACGTACAGTTTGTCCTTTTTCCAATTTTTGCAAGATAAAGGTAGCTTGTAGGTTTAATTGTTTATCGCATAAAAATATTTTTGCAAAAAGTTATTTTTCGATGAACGGACAGCTTGTCCTCTTTCCAATTTTTGCAAAAACATCTTTCGCCTAAATATTTTTTTGCAAAGAATTATATCGTTAAACGTAGCTTGTAGTTTTCATTGTTTATCGCACAAAAATATTTATGGAAAGAATATTTTTACAAAAAGTTATTTTTGGATAAACTTACAGTTTGTCCTTTTTCCAATTTTTGCAAAGACATCTTTCGCCTAAATATTTTTCTGTAAAGAATTATTTTTCTATCTCCTGATTATTCGATAAGTTTTAATCGTCATTACCAAGTACGAATGATCGAAATCAAACGAACAAACAACAACAATCGCTGGAAAATACAAAAACCGATAATTTTGACAATTGGAGCAAAACAAAAAAGGGATCGAGCGTCTTCGCTTCGTCGATGGAATCACGTCCGCTCTTGTACATGAACGACGAGAAAGCCGTCGTCCTTGCCTACAGGCAAACGAGGAAATTTATACGTTGCACCGGGGATGGTAATGACCGCGAGGAGAGAGAGAGAGAGAGAGAGAGAGAGGGAGAGAGAAGTGTACGTCGATGCGGCCTCGACCTTACCTCCATACCTACTTACTTATACCTGCGGGCCGGGGGCGTACCTTCGTGGCCTACACCGTCCAGGAGAAAACGAACGAGCGAGAAGAAAAACTTCCTTCTCTATCACGTTCCAGTCCATGAAATCTCATCCAGATATGACGTGAGAATATTTTCAAATATTTTTCGTTTCACCTTCTACCAGGTACCTTTCAAATTTCTCCTTCATTTGGCAAGTACCTATGAGCAAATTTAATAGATTTTATCAACAATTGTGGACCTAGGAAGAAAACTGACCCATTTGAACAAGGAGATGGATATTGTTTGTTTAATGTAAAAATCTTGTCTTGTAGGTTGGATAAACATTCCACCTGTATTGAAAAATTGGAACTCGACCCATTGCCCCGTGGGAGAGTCAGCTCGATCATTTTCTCTTCTCCACATCGTCGTGGTTTCCCCCAGGAGGCAATCACGTCTTCATCTTGGCATCGGAAGGATTCTCCATAAAACCACAGGAGAGTGAGCGAAGAATCGAAGAAAACTCCTCGTCTCTTTCTCCCTCACGTGGGCGAATTTTATATACGCTTTTTTGCACCAACATTTCCGACATACTTTCTCGTATTCTACGGAGTAAACCAAGAATAAGAACTCTCTTCGCTCGTGTACGAGCGGGCACGCGCGGTTATGAATTACTCCCGCGGCAACGACAAAGAACTTGTAGATCGTACCTCATTGCAAATACTTTTCTCGTGTTTCACCCGTAGTGAAGAAATCGAGCGAGAAATCCATATAGAAATTCATAACGATAATATACATTTAGATATTCATATAGCGTATAATATAATCTATAATAGGTAGGATCGTGTCTGCGCATACGCCTGCGCCTACGCGCACTACTTCCACGCAGACGCGTGTGCGCACGCGCCTGCGCATACCTGCTTCTCACAGGTGCGCGTGCGCACCCACTCGGCGCAGGCGCGCCTGCGCACGCGCATCATGAACCGCGCATGCGCGTATCGCATCTTATACGCGATACAACATTTTTATCCCCTGTAAAAATTATTATTGCTTACAAGCCGTTTCGCGAAGCCTATATATTACTTTACAACACGCTTATCATTACTCTCGAGAAATAACGCCCGTTGCAATCTTAAGACGTTGTATTTTATATATACGTATCCGCGAATAGCTTATGGCTCTCGATGTCGAGACATATATTTTACTACATTCGAGCCAGGCTATTCGCATAATACGCATGACGCATCAAGCGATTATACCCTCATGAATGGCCATCGCATTACGTAGCTGTATATAATATTCCTTAACGCGCTTAGGTAAACGCGCCGATCTTACCGCGCTTATCTACCACCAGGCTACAGATAGTACAGGGATAAACCAAGAAAATTGAACTCCTCGAAGAATTTGGCTAACTCCTCGCCACGCTGGGAATCGGTTCGGGTCCATCGGCACAATTTATACGCGAAACGTTATTCCATTATAATATTTTCATGTAACAGCTGAGCTTGCCTGAGCAAACCAAGAAAATTGCAACAGATGCCGATCGGTCTTTCCGGCCTCTGGTCCGATCTATCATTATCGCACCCCATGACCTAACTCTAGAATGCAGCAAAATTATGGGCTACTACTTTTCCTTTATTTTTCTTCTTTTTATTTTTGTTTCTCTATTGGCGTTTATTTTTAAAATCTAGTAGTTTGCGGTCGAGATTCATTGACCGAGTCGAGAATAGCTCGAACGAATTATTTATTTATTTATTTATTTATTTATTTATTTATAGACAGGTCGTCGAAAGTACTGTCTGTGTGTGGAAGCTCGAAGGCTGGGAAAGGAGTGCTTGTAATACAGAGAGAGAAAGGAAGCAGGCAAGCTGGTATTAGAGAAGAGAAGAAACTCCGCTATTTCAATGTCTAAGTGAGCGTGTTTTCTAGGTCATTCGTGTACTTGACCATCATAATTTCTACTCTTCAACTTGGCTGAGGAGGTAACGAAGTCTTACGCGATGTATATTTTTCCGTTTATATAGACGATCGTATCTCGTGCAAATGGATAATATTACAGCAGAGCCAAAGTGTGCGAGTATGCTAAAGAAAAAACAAACTTCAATTTGAAAAGTATCCAAGCGTAGCCCATTATCGCCGCTCGCCAGCACAGCCTGGTACTCTCTCTTTCGCTCTCCTTATAAATCTTTCCTTTCTTTCATTTTTTGCCTTCTTACAATTATTCTCTCCCCCGAGGGCAGTGAAATCCACGCGAGCGCGTAGAGACGAGATAATTCTCACGACCGAGATGCCAATAGTTTACACATTGGAAAAGCTACAGAGGCAAGAGGGCAAGAGAAAGACACAGTTGATTACAACGAAAAAAAATGAAAGAAATTAAGATGATTTTTTGTTTGTTTTTATGGAAAAGAAATGGAGAAGAACATAAAGCGGAGAGAAACTTGAGGGAGATGAGAGTTGGGTCGATGCGGAAGATACCCATCGATTGAAGTTCATCAGGGTGAGAGAAGAGAGGTAGCAAACACGTTCTCACTGGGTCTCCAGGTCAGCTAAGTAAGCCAACCAATCAACCTGAGGCACAGATGATGATTGTGGACTCTCGTTACTTTGAAATTTTCTACCCCTCCGTTTAATCTCTGTACGATTTATTCAAATTGCTGGAGTTGGTGCAATTATCGTCGAAATCGCAATCTCTTGAACAGTTTTATACAAGAAAAATATGGAATAAAAATTTGGCCCGGATATGGATTCAAACCCTGGACCACCACGTGCCAGTCCAGCACCTAACCGACTACACCACCAGGCGTTTGACATAAAAATTGTAAAATAGTAACAAAGCTATTCTCCCAATTTTTGAAAATTTGTCTCCAGATTTCAAGAAAATGGAGGAGTAGAAAATTCCCATAAAGAGAGAAACGGTATCTCTCTTATGACAACTTCCGTCACCCAAGAGAAGATCTCGTCTGCAAGGGACCGGAGAGGAATTTGATACGACTGATTGGATGATGTGGGCCTGAATGAAGACGTTTGTCTCGGGCGTATCTGTACCGTGAAAGCCCCGGACATAGGATCGAGTCACCTCGTTCAACGACATAATAGCTTATTAACAACAACACGCGCACAAACAGTGGTAATTAGTCGTGGGCTCGAGGGAAGAGTTGCAACGGTCCCAACGGTGTGCGCTGAGTGGTGAGCGTCACCGGACTTCATGAAGAAGACCTCCACAAGCCGTTACCGAGACTCGGCACGTCCGAGAGGGACGGTAATTTTCAATGAAAGACAGGCTCGATCCACGATGCAGAAGCGAAACGTATTTTACACTCACGGACGGTTAAGTCGAGTGTGAAGCCGTCGGACGAGTGGCGAACAATGCAAGCTACGTCAATAGTGCGTTACGTGTGTATTAAGCTCGATCAATTGTTGTCTCGTCTCGTATCCATAATTCATGACGCGTCCGCACGTAGGGAGGGCGCTAGTGCGCTCGAGTCACAGAGCCACCACACGAAGGTACCTACGGACACATTGGATTATGAAAATAGATATAAACGTACTTGACAAGTTGCACGAGTAACGAATGAACACATTGCCGATATACACACGTTGCTGTATAAACGTTTCTACGACAGTACTATTAGTTTCTCCTCGACTCCTCGAGGCATGAATTATGTTACGACTCTCTCTCTATGACGAGGAACGGGGGATTCACCGTCCATGGGACTAATTGGGCTATCACTCCGTCGCAACGTGCGGAATCATCGTCGAGTAAATGGATACCGGTCTTTGGCGGTTGGGACAGTCGGTAGGAAATCGCTTCAGGGGTAACACCATTAGCCCGAATGAGGAAGAAACGATGTCCTGGAGTTGTCGAGATGGTGTGGGAATAGGCGACGAAGTTTGAAGAGAAAAACTGGCCTGAATGACAAACGTACTATCACCTACAATTTAACAAAAAAAAGAGTCTTCAGGAAGGATTCCATGAAGAAATATCACATCATCATCATTGTTTCAGAACACGTGGGACATCTTAAAGATGCAATTTTAAAATCAAATATTGGACGTGCCGACTAGCTTTAACCATCGGCCAACTACCAAGAAATCTGAATATGCAGCGTGTTTTTCTTTCTAGGTAAGTACACGAGTCATGAGTGGTGTACTCGAGAGTGGTCCTGCTTGATCCTGTTGCTGCCTGGACGAGTGTCAAGAACCCCGGGTGACTGCTCGCTGTAGCTACACACATACGTATATAGGTATATAGTAAACCCATAAGACACGTATACGTAACCGACGGGGTTCTTACCCTCGGCACGTGGAGAAAGGAGCTATCGCGGCGTTGAAGAAGAGAGAAGATCCCCGGAGCTCACCTGATTCATCCGAGGGACAACCATGATGGAAAGGGACGGAACTCTCCGAGCTCTCGGCTCGACTCGATCCACGAATGAATAATTTGCATTTCTTACGTACCTAACATGTACGTGTACGTGTACTATCCAGCTGCAAAACTTGTCGCGAGTGTACGATACGATACTCTAGAATCTCGCCTTTAAATAACTAGTTAAATATTTATTCATTTATATTAATGTAATTTAATTTGTCATTTGTGTTATATGTAATTTTATAAATTTATTATTGTATTTATACTTTAATTTATTTATAATTGTATAAATAAAATAAAAATTGTTTAAGGGGGGAGATCTGGTTGAAATTTTCAAAAAATCGTTTTTTTTTTCATTTTCTTCAAGGACAATATCTTACGAGTATTTTTCGACTAATTGCATTTAAATCGGATCATTATTCCCCGAAATATACAACTTTGAACTCGTTTTTCTCGAAACAATGTTTTCGAAGACGGTGATCACTGTAATTCGAGAACGGTTGGATTGAAATTTATATCACTTCTTCTATATATAGTTGTCCTCCGAATGAAAGGATTGTTTTTTTTTGAACAATTATTTTTTTATAATAAAAAATGTAAGTGAAATTTTGGTCAAAACAACATTTTTGACTTTCAACGTCCGCCATTTTGTGGAAAATGGAAAGTTTTCAAAACCCTTCGTTCAACCGGAGCATTATATCATTAACTAAAGATCCCCCCTCCCCCCCCCCTGCTTTGTTAGTTTCAGATAATCCGTTGCAGCGCGGGAGTGATCACCGCAAAATCTGTTTTTCTTTGCAGCGTCTTCGACCGTTGATATATACCGGCTTATGTTTAAATATATATTTTTTAAAAAATTATAATGTTTACACTAAGTATATATCTTTTATGCGGAAGAACTTTTGTTATCAATTATTTTATCGTTTGGACAAAAAAATCGGAAAAAAGGCCTTTTTTTACCATTCCAACTAAACCTCACTCCTTAAGAGAATCTCATATCGTAGCTTGCTCTCTCTAGCGCCACCTACAGTCACAACTCAATCGTACGCTCCATCTACAAACATTTTATCAATATTCTTTCTTTTCCCATCGTTCTTATCGATTTATTGAAATCTTATCGATAATTTTCTTCCAATTATCTATAGAAATTATCCCAGTTATCGTTATTATCTTTTTTTTATTTCTCTTTTCCGCGCTCCCGATCTTGACGAATCATTTCGATCGTCGCTCACCCTCGGCGCTCGGTTCGCGTTTGAGGCCGCGCGAAAACGGATGAGCGTCGTCACGAGCGCGTCCAATGAAATTAACCCAGTTCGCAACTGCGGTTATCCATCTCTCGGTCTCGTTATTCCCAACGCACGCAAGAAGAAGAGGAACGCGTATCGATCCCAATTACCGTTGACGACGCGTCCGTCGATTATTAACAACGAACGCAGCGACCTCGTACAAAGCTTAACAAATTAAAAAAATAACAACGTCGACTCTCTTCTTTCTTTCTTTCTTTCGATTCGAACATAAACCAACTCGTACGCATGCGCGCGCGTGTAAGCCACTCTATTAACCGGAACGATGCGATCGCCCTCTACCGCGAAACGAATGAATTTATAATAACGTCCGTACGCAAGGCCAAACAAAAGAAAACATAATTCCCTCGTTCGAGTTGCAAGATTGCTGATTTTTCTTTATGCCTTGGTTCTTCTTTGTTTTTCATCCTTTTATCTTTCTCTCGTTCTCGATGTCTAGGCGCTTAATATAAATACGGGTCATTAAGTGGTGATAGCCCCTAGGCTTGTTTCGCTTCAAGCTCGTATATATTGTATATTACTACCTTGTACATGTATATATATTAAATTAAATTTAATATTTAGAAATATATATAATTATAATATAATATAATAT
>JAPYZT010010761.1:0-13027 GCA_030522965.1 Tryphoninae sp. A BG-2022a | reverse complement strand
AAATTGTCGAATTAACGTAAATACAATCCAAACTTGACAACCAATGGACGATTTAGTCCCAATTTTTCTTTTTTCTTTTTTATTTCCTTTCAGTACGTCAAACGATGTATTATCCGGGATATTTTCGTTCGAGTAAGGGAGAAAAATGCAGGCCTGGGAAAAGCGAACGTTGGTGAAACGCAGCCGGGACTACGTAGAAATAGCTGCGATGAGGGGCTGAGAGCTTCGTGTTGCGGAGAAAGCTCGCATCAAATTCCCCTGGTCCCTCTTTCACCCTCTATCTCACAACCAACCCCCTCGTTCCACCCTTCCTCTCCTCACTCTCTCTCTCTCTCTCTCTCTCCCTCTTTCGTTGCTGGTTCCCGCTTTTCCTCTGCTCACGGCCGACGTCACTTTGTACCTGAGTCACGTACCTCTTCGTATTGACAAGCCAACCAGCAACGACCATCCCTCCCCCCCTCTTTCTCCCTTTATCCCTTAAACCTCACTCTTCTCGTCATTTCGCTTTCTACCTTCATCCTTGTCTACCGCTCTTTTTTTCCCTTCTCCATGGTTCGTCATGGCACACACAGCTTCTTCGAGCAAAAGCTCGTTTCCACTTTGGGTCAGCCACACTCCTATATATCTCGACTTTGAGCTCGATGCAACCACAAATCCCGGCTTTATCCGGTTTTATAGGTGCATTATCGCACGGATGATGACACGCTCTTCGAACTATCACCATTTTTTTTTCATTCTTGACAAAGAAAAATTCGCAATGGCATTTTTTTTTTCATCGATGAAGAATTTTAAGGGTTGTCCTCGTGGTGTTCGACACGAGTAACAACACGAGGGTTGAAAAAAAAAATCATAAATCTTATTTTTATTCATTCACGATAAAATTCGGCTCATTCTTGTTGTAAAATGAGAATAAAAAATTCAAAAATCAATAAACAAAAAGTTTACATGATTTTCGTTATTTTATTTTTTTCAGAATATTAGAAGCTGACACGCAGTTATGTTACAACGATGAGCCTGCAGGCTCAGCGACAGGCGAGGTACTCGCCTCAGGAGACCGTCAAAGTGAGTAACCGAGAGAAACGTATCATCTACCGCATGTATATTTTCACTCCGTTCTGTTTTATGTACGCCCCGAAAGCTTTACTTATACCTATACATCGAGAACGAGACTGAGACGCATCGTCGTTAATCTCCGGAAGCCACGCATAAATTTTCCACGCGAACACAGTCTTCGATCTCCCCTTTGGTTATTCCTGTCGAGTCTGGGAGACGCGCGTGGGGGTGGAAAAAGCGAATGTAACGTACGAGTCGTTAAACTCCATTTTTTATTTTTTTCAAAAGAATGTGTACTTACTCAAAAAAAAAACAAAATAACATTTTTTTTCCACCATTGCGAAAGAAACTTTTCCCACGTTGTTACAACCCTTAAAAATTCGATACTGTTTGACAATTATTAATCTTTGAATATTTTTTTAATCCACCGATAAATCATCCCCAATCTTTTTCCTTCCCATCACAATTATGGAAAAAAAATTGATATAATTTTAAATAATCAAACGAGGAATATTTTTTCATCCTCTCGATTAAATCAGCAACAACGTCATTTTATTTTTTTTCATCCGACAATAAAACAATCCTTTGAACCAACGAAAAGTCTGAATATTTTTTCCCTCACTGTATAATTCAAGCTCCGAGCCTGAAATTGCATTTCTTCCCCAAAAACATAACCCAATTATATCTTTCTCTCTCTCTCTCTCTACGTTCGTTAGAAATTACGTGCGTGGGTCGGTCAGCCTGGGTCACGCGTATGAAGCTTGGACACGAATACGAACGCACTTGCGTACGCGTAGTCGCGATTCCAATTCGTGCAGAGACGGTCTTTCATCCGAGCGAGATGGAAAGTGTACGAGGGGCGGTAGTAATCCGCGGAGGGATGAAGCGTACGTGTCTGACTATACGCGACCTTGTATCACTGCCAGCCAGAGCATATACGTCCTCGATGCCATTTCTACTGGCAAACCTCCTCCTCTCTCGCACTTTCCCTCTATCGACGGTCCTTCGATACTCCGAGCGTCGATCTGTCGGTGCCACGCTGGCTCGTTCATTCTCCCTGCTCCATCGCCGAGCTGAGCAACCCCTACGATTCTTGTACACGCCTCGTCGTTTCTCATAGTCGTCGTAATATTAGTACACGTGGTAGAAAAGTGTGAGACAGAGAGAGGGAGGGGGTGGTGGTTGAAGGGGTTTGTGGGGGAGTTGAGAATTTCAAGGGACAATTTTCCACGCGGATGCTTCGGCATTCGGTAGCGGACCACATCGTCACTACGGCGCCTTTTTTCCTCACGGCTGTCTTAATTAATTTCGCGTGCACGTGTCTCTCGGACTGGGCGTGTGCGAAGGCTCGTTCACTCGTTCACTGGTTCGCTCGTCGCTCCCTTGGTCTACCTATTTTCCGTATACGCCAACCCGGGTCTCATTACCGGAGGTTGATTCGTTTATTTTTTTCTTTTATTTTCACACGGTTCACGAATTTACAATGGTATTTATTTTTTTTTTGTTTCGATCAAAGGGAGAAGAGAATTGGAATTGGAAGTTGAGAATGTGGATGACTTTTTATTTTGTTTGGTCGAGGAGAAAGGGGGTTTTATTTTGGATAGGATGGGAATTTTGGATTGTAGAATCGTTTAATTGGTGCGAGTTACGAGAGGATTGTTGTTATTTTTGCGAAATTATCCGCGGTGGTTCGCGTTATGTGATTTCGTCCATTATTGTTGTAACTCTACCTACGCTCTTAATTAAGGGAGCGGACGGTGGATTATGAGCCAGGTACAAATAGCGGGAACTCACGTTTGAACTCCTCACTCTCTCTCTCTCTTTCTCTCTCTCTCTCTGTCTCTTCAGTAGATTGAGAGGAGAGAGAAGAGAGAGAGAGAGAGAGAGCGTCGGTCAGCTGAATCAGCAGTAATCACGTACCGGAGCGTGACTCATGGACGTGAGGCCGGTAATCCGTGTTATATATCCCAGTCAGCAAGCCAACAAGCTCTCTTCCATACTCCCGACGAATTGGAAGAGACGGAGAGCGGGAACTCTCATTGAGGATACGAATCCTCTACGACGAATGAATTTACCTCTCACTCGTCGGCGAGTCTTTATAAAACGTTTTCACAGACAACGTCACGGGAAATAATTTACTCCACGAAGTGAATGAGAGAATGAAACAGACATATCGACACGGTCGTTGAATCATTCGATTTTTAAGGATTAGGAAAAATTTAGAAAAAAAACATTATTGGGAAATTAGAAATGGAAAGTCAGTTAATAAAAATCGCATTTTTATGAAATGTTTGTGTTGTACAATGAAGCGAGGTGACATTGACTTAATGAGTAATTTTGATAGTTTTTAGGGCTACTTTGCTAAAATACGATGTAAATGTTTTGGCAGCGGTGAAAAGGTCGAATATTTTTCTAAATTGTGATGTAATCAGATTATAGTAGTGATATTCGTGTTGCATAGGAAATTTCCGATTCCGTAAACACCCTACAAAGTTTTTTTTGTACGATAACAAATTTTAACCTGCGCCAGGTGCGATTGGTCGACATTTTTTTTTCGTTTAAAAAGACTTTGTAGGGTGGTTACGGAATCGGAAATTTTTCGCTGATGACGATTGTCAAGTTATTTTTTGCGATATCTCAAAAACTGTATGAACAATCTGAAACAAATCCACAATTTTCTTGTTGTGTGGGAAATTTTCGATCGTCGTAGGCTCGTGGAGCTTGAGAAAGGATTAAAATTCACCGGAATGCAATGTGACAAATTTCGATGGATATCGCGAAACCTCGAAAAATCGACTTTTCGCGATGCTGTATCTCGGTTCCGGTTCGTCTGATAGAAAATTGCACGAATAACTTTTCAAAGCGTTCGCCGAGTACTCGATAACCAGCTCAGAGTTATCCAGATAGCTCAATTTTTGTGGTTGGGGCGGCATTTTGAAAATCCCGATTTTTTGGACCCACAGGATGAGGTCAAAATTTTGTTTACTTCAAAATGCATTTGTTTCATCATATTCATATTGCGCGGGAAATTTCCGCTTCCGAAATGGGGCTATAAAGTCTTTTTGGACAACAACAATTTTTGGGTTTGGGTGAAGACCGATTGTCGACATTCGTAATTTTTTTTCGAGACTTTGGAGGGTCCAGTGGGGGTCAAAATTGTTTTGCTCCAAAAAGACTTTGTAGCATCAGTTTTCAATCGGAAATTTCCCGCGGAACACGAATGTGATGAAATAAAAGGGTTTCGGAGCAAAAAAAATTTTGACCTCATTGCCAAAGCGTTTTTTTGCAGGTCGCCTCCTATGGGACCCAAAAATCGCGATTTTCGAAAGATCGCCACGGCCAGAAAAATTGAGCTATTGGGATGATTCTCGGCTGGTTCTCGAGTGCTCGTGGAGCTCTTCAAAAAGTTATTCGTGCAATTTTCTGTCGGACGAACGAGAACGGAGACACAGCTTCGCGAAAAGTCGATTTTTCGAGGTTTCGCCAATCCATGAATATTGCGATATACTGAATTCCGGTGAATTTTAATCCTTTCTCAGGCTCTAAAAATCTATATCGATCGCAAATTTCCCGTACAACAAGAAAATCATGGTTTCGTGTCGGAATTTTCATATTTTATCGGCCTTCAATTTGGTAATCGTTATTTCGTGTTTTCTGCGTTTTTCTCTTAGAGTTTTCAAAATATCTGCTAAAATAACGCAACAATTTTCATCACCGGCAAATTTCCGATTCCGCAACCCCCCTACAAAATCATTCTGGTCGAAAACTTTAATCTTTAATTTATTATATTTCAAATTTTTGCTCGCTGATCTCTACTCCGATGATTTTGACTCGCCGTTAATCCTTCTGGTTCGCAGCACACCACCTGTGTTCCTGATACGATAACGTACCCCCGTGACGCCGGTAATTCCTTATTTGCTCACCCTTTCTTTTACCTCGAGTGACCATTGAGATATACAAATATGGCGAATAAATTATCTCCGTGGTACACGAAGAGCGAGCCAATCTGTACGTATCGTTCTACTACATACTTCTGTTGTATCATCGCCATAAGCTTTTATGTGCTAGAGGCGTGTATACAAACACATATATATATATATACAAATACATATACCTATATATACGAATCGAGCCAAGTTCGCGTGACCCGCTATCACTTTCCACCCTTCGTGTTCTCAATCACTCCATCCTTCTCTCTCTCTCTCTCTCTCTCTCTCTGTCTCTCTCTCTGTCTCTCTCTCTGTCTCTCTCTCTGTCTCTGTCTCTCTCTGTCTCTGTCTCTCTCTGTCTCTCTCTGTCTCTCTCTGTCTCTCTCTCTCTCTCCTCTCTCTCTCTCTGTCTCTCTCTCTCTCTCTCTCTCGCTCTCTCGTTTTACTTACTATCCACCGATCTTTCTCGTATAGCAACTATACTAGAAGCACGAGACACGCCAAACTCGTCGCAAACGGATTACTTACCACTCGAACGATTGAGTAATTCTCGTTTAACGTCTCGCAAACGTGTAGGTTATAACCGTTTATTAGCTCTCGAACCCCGCCATCTTATTTCGAATCTTATGTAATATATTCCGGTCTTATTTACATCTACAAATTATCAAAAAAATATATTCAATCTTTAGTAATGGAATCGTTAATCGAACTGGAATTGAATTTAATTATTTCTCTTAATCGTTTAATTAAAAAGTATATTAATTCTGTTCGAATTTATTTAATCGCTTAATTTATAACAAATGAATTTTTATTTTCTGAAAATCAAATTTATTCTTCTCGCTCGCTTTTCAATTTTTATTAGTAGGAAAAATAGAGTCGTTTTATTGTACAAAGCTTATAGTAAATAAGCTTTGTAAATAAGCTTTGTCGTTCCCAAGTTTCCCTCGCGTTTTCTCGTCCCCGCATTGTTTTTTTTTTTTTTTTTTTATCCAGAAGCTTCTGGGGAATTTTGATAAAAGGGGCTCAGCAGGATCATCATCTTTCACGCTTAAACTTCAACGTTGAAAAATTCTTTTCTCGTGCAGGAACTCAGTGTCGTCGTTTTCTTCA
Organism: Tryphoninae sp. A BG-2022a; assembly: GCA_030522965.1. Taxonomy (NCBI): domain Eukaryota; kingdom Metazoa; phylum Arthropoda; class Insecta; order Hymenoptera; family Ichneumonidae; species Tryphoninae sp. A BG-2022a. Next base: position 6,935 of record JAPYZT010010761.1, on the reverse strand, counting down.
CAATGTTCTTTTTTTTCTCTCTTTCTTCCTTTTTTTTTTTTTAATCACGATAAATAAATAAAACTTGTATTTTTCGTCAGTAACGGTCCATTCTTTGCCCCGTGGACCTGCGAAAGGCCAAGGGTCCTGTGGCGACGCACTCTCCACAACCATCCCTCTCTTACTCTCTTCCTCTTTCTCTCTCTCTTTTTCTCTCTCACTGTTTCTCCAGGGAGCGAGAGAGACAGACAGAGTGAGGGGGAAAGTGAGAAATCGCAAAGGGGACGAGAACGCGTGAGATTTCGGATGAGAGGGTTTTCGACCACGCCCTGGCCATGAGGAGACGAGATGATACCGTTTTGTGTGTCTCTCGAGCCTCTCGTAAGGTCCTCGACGCTTCCGGTCCTCTACGAGCAATCAGCCACCAGTAATGTTATTAAGGGACTTTTGGCTCGGTCTGCAAATTGAAAAATGAAATTTCCAAATCCCCTTGCACACGAGAGAGAGAGAGAAAAAATACATACAACCTTGTCGAAGCTAAATGTCTATAAAAAAAAAAAGAAAAATATTGATTTTATTAATTTTTTTATTATCAAAAAAACAGTCTTTCTTAATTAAGGGTTGATTTCGAGTCAATCGTTATCGTAAAATAACATACAATTCTCTATGTTATTTTACGATAACGATAACGAAAAAATACATACAACCTTATCGAAGCTAAATGTTTATAAAAAAAAAGAAAAATATTGATTTTATTAATTTTTTTATTGTCAAAAAAACATTCTTTCTTAATTAAGGGTTGATTTCGAGTAAATCGTTATTGTAAAATAACATACAGAAATGTCAAAGCAAATTTGATTAACAGTGTAAAAAAATTGTTTTTTTTTCACATTTATTATCATTATCAAAAAAGTATTCTCTCTTTTAATTAAGGGTTGATTTCGAGTAAATCCCTCGCGTAGAATAAAATACAGAATTGTCAAAGTAAATGTGATTAACAGCGTAAAAGAGAAAATATTTTTGTTTTTACATTTTTTATCATTATCAAAAAAATATTACCTCTTTTAATTAAGGGTTGATTTCGAGTAAACGGACTGCAATAAAAAATAGGATTAGCGTTAAACAGTGTCCTTACGAGCGGCTTAATGACATAAACGTTCTTACAATATTTTTCACCCTTAGGATGAAAAATCCTCCCTCTCTCGCGCTCTTGCTTCGTACTCGGAATTTCCAGGAATATAGTACAAGTAATACACATAGAGCGTAACACCCGGAGGGAAAGTCAGACCGAGGGCCTCTCTTCACCACCACCGTTCCGTTACCCTCGGCCCCAGCGCCGAATGTTGGGGCGCTAGATAATTAAAGATACAATGCCTTCGTGCGTCGCTCTGCGTCGGCGAGGAACACAGCAGCCGCAGCAGTAACAGCACCAACGTGTTGGAGTTGCGGAGGGTGAATTGAGGATAAAACGGGTCGACGACGACGGAGGAAGCGGCGGTGTTGCTGGTGGACGTGCTCGATGAGAGAGAGAGAGAGAGAGAGAGAGAGAGAAAAGAGGAGAGAGACAGAGAGAGAGAGAGAGAGAGAGCGAGAGAAAGGAGAGGAGAGAGAGAGAGAGAAAGGAGAGGAGAGAGAGAGCGTATTCTCTCTGCATCGTTTATGAACCCGAAGAGTCTGTATCATTGTCTTTCTCTCGTTCTCTCTCTCTCTCTCTCTCTCTCTCTCTGCTTAGCTCCGCTATAGCACAGGGCATGAGCAGTAAATTGGCTTACGCCTGCAGAATCTTACACCCCTCCTCCCCCGAAAATAGCCGCGAGACAACGTTCAATGCAAGAAAGAGAAATATATCGAGACAGCGAGGGGGGAAAGAGCCCAAAATATAGCAACGGCAACGGCGGACCGACTGGTACGGCTATTAGTTGCTCTATCGAGCGTTTTATGATTTTAATCAGGATTATTCGATCGCTTCATTTTTAGACACTCAATCCACTGAAAACATATCCGATATTATTATTATTATTATTATATAAATATATATTATTATTATTACATTTGTATATATTATATATTATATATTGTATATTATATATTATATATTATATGTTATATATTATATATTATATATATTATTATGATAATAATAATAATTTTTATAATAATAATGATAAATCATTAATATTATAATTATTAATCATAGATGAATTATTATATTAATTATAGATTAAAATAAATATTACCAATTTATTATTATAATATTTAATTATTATTTATTTTAATCTATAATAATAACAATAATAATCATGGGGGTGATACTGATGTAATAATTTTTAAAAAATAATAACAATCTGTATTACTGCTATCGTTGTTGTTATTATTATGAAATATAGAAATATCTTTCCCGGTGCGTTTCTTTTCTACGCGTGCGGTCTATCTTCTCATATCGACGAACAAAAATGTGATAATAACGTTCGGACGGACGTAGCTTTTTCCCTTTGCTCTCTGACCTTTTTTTTCCTTATTGCCTGCGAACGCCATATGCTTCATGGAAAAGCTGGCGGAGATAGCGAGTGCTCGGAATTAGCTCATGCGTTCGACCAGGCGGAAATAAGGGTTGCGACTCTCGCGACGCCCCCTTCCGTCCGGTTATTGCAACTCATACCGCCGCCGTTCACATAACTCCCACGTTAATAACGCGTCGTATTTACTTCCTTTATTTTTTGTGAAAGCAACTTGGCGAATTATTTTTTTGAAAAAATAACAAATTGTTATTATTTTCCGTTTTTTTTTAACTTTTATTTGCAAAATTATAATTGACGCGTTTTATTTTTCAAATTAATATCAATTCTTATATCAGCTCGAAATTAAGGGTTGAAAAAAATGAAAAATATCGCGGAACTCGCTGTATTATTATTTTACAAAAATGTTAATAATTTACAACTTAATTTTTTTGATCATATTCGCCAAATTTTTATTTATTCGTTTAACGTTATGAAATTAATATTAAGGGTTGAAAAGCATAATCGTCCTGGCTTACTTCCGTTCTGTACTCAATGTCGAGGAGCAAAGGCTCCACTGATTATGAGAGAGGCACCTCCCTTTCGCGTACTCGCGGCTTGTCGTTCGAGAAATTCAGCGTGACGCGCTGGAAGATTGGAAAAGCAGAGGGGTGAAATGTATAAGAGGGCATTAGCGACTGAGTAAGAGAGAGAAAGAGAAAGAGGGTGGTTTCGCTTAGATAACCCCGAAGACGTAGTTTCGTGGTCAGGCGGGGCTATCGATTAGCGATTCCGTGCGATCGATCCGTCCTCTCTCACGGTCCCTCGAGATTCGCGCTAGAATTCGCTCGGTGTATATATTTGGCCCATTATCCACGGGCGAAGAGCTTACGAAACGTCGGCATAATAAACGACCTTCGATACAGACAAAGTCTCGAGCAAGAATGATTATTCAAACTCGACGCTCGAATCAAAATCTCAAAAATAAAATAATTGATTGATTAACTTGATTTTCTTAAAAAAATAAAAACAAATTGGCTATCACTTTTGTTACGTCGCTTCTCTACCGACAATTTTCCATTCGATCACGTTGAAAATAATTCCTCCTAAGAATCTTTTTCTCATTTTCCCACCAACCCCATCACCGATTCTCGTCATCTTGTTTATCTTTATCGTCGGATCTCTCGTGCCTTGTACGTTCGCCCTTCGCGATATCCCACCTTCCACCATTTTCCTCGTATACACACACCTTCTAGCTGAGCTATCCATTGCGAGAGACGAAAGCCCACCCCCTAATCGTACTATCGTGATACGAGACGAGATTTGGACCAAGGGGTGGTTTGCTTCGGACGATGATTTTTTCTGGCATATTGTCGTATGGATGGAACTTTTCGCGAAGATAAGAGAGAAAGATAAGTGAGAAGAGACGCGTGAGAGAGAAAAGCGACCTAAGAGGGGGTGCAGAGGGGTAGACAATCACCAACGGTAAGGGAGGAGGGAGGAATTCGTCGTGAGAGATAAGAAAACGAGAGAGTCCTTTTTCGCACGGTGCTTGAAATTTTCTCGATCTTTTAGGAAAGCCAAACCCCCGCCCTTTTTTCCTACCCTTAAGCTTCAACCCCTCATTTTCTTTTTTTTCATCCGTGCCGTTCGTACGGTCGAATTATAACTTCCGTTCTTCCTTCTCGCGATAAGACCTCCCTCTTCTTAATCGAAGATGAATATTACCGGTTTCTACGATATATAGGAGCTAATAATACGTACGGAAATCCACTAGAGAGCGTCACGCATCGAGATTAAGGGTCGCAGTCTCTTCGGAACGAGCTTTCATCCCCCCACCCTATCTTCTCCCTCTAATACATATACGATTATGCGCACTTATTCGTTGATGGTAGTTTCCTCCTCTTGCGGTTGCCAGACTCACCGAATATGGGGTCGAAGTAACGACCTCGAATTCGGGAAACGCAAAATTAATAACCTTCGGCTTCATCGCGTGTCAATTTGAACATAAATTTCATGAAGTCCCAGGGCGATGTCGAGGAAATTCTGATCGCAGTTCTTTTATCGGAATTCGATCGATTTGGGTTTAAAACAATTATTTCGGCATCGATAATTTCATTACGCTATTCGTAAAAATAATGTTAATAAATTTGGGGCAATATTTTTACCGTGTTCGAAAAAAAATTTGAATAATTTGAGATTATTGTTTGATTACATTATTTTAAGAAAAATTAATTGGAATTTATTGCAACTGATTCAAATTGAAATTATTATTATTATATATAGTTTATCTCAGTATTTTTATTTAATTGAATTTAATTCGATCTGATCGATAATTATTATTCGTCCATAATTATATCGATAATTATTCGTCGATAATTTTATTACGTAATTGATAGAAATAATATCGATAAATTTGCTGCAAAGTTGTTGACGTGTTCGACGAGAATAATTTGAATAATATTAGATTATTGTTTGATTACATTATTTTATAATAATTGAAATTAATGAAATTCAAAATTATTATTTTATTCCATTATGTTATAACGATTCAAATTAATTCAATTTTCAATTATTATTTGTTTACAGTATGTTTCCATAATTGAATTCAATTCCATTTCAAATTATCATTTTATTGCATTATTGTTTAATAATACTATTTTTCACGAAAATCCAATCCTAATAAAAACATATCTTGTTCGCGTGAGAATTGGACGTGCAATGTGTTTCAGCCGTTAAAAGACATACGAAGCTGGCAATTCGATCTCCGAACGATAACGCGATAATGCGAGTTTCCTCGATAAAAGTTTCGCCTGGTCGTAGTCGAAACGCTGAACAGACTGCCACTTTGTAACAAAAAGGAGATAGCATAGTCTCCTTTGATAATACATCTCGACATTGAGTGCTTTAAGGATACAAAAAAAAATATAACAATAATAACGTAAGCGTCATCGTGCGATCGGGTTGAAATCCTGTAGCGAGGATTTCATCCCTTTTACCCAACCTTCCAGTTTGGACAAAGTCGAATTTCGATACAAGGACAAACGCCCGGAGAAGAAATAACTTTTCATCCCTCTATTCGATCCTTTTTTCTTGTCCCTCTCTCTCTCTCTCTCTCTCTCTCTCTCTCTCTCTCTCTCTCTCTCTCTCTCGTTCTGTTTTTTCTCCGTTGCTGTTCCTCCATTTTATTTTATTTTTTTCTCTCGTCTTCTTTTCCACACCCTTCGAGCTTTCCGCCTCGTAAGAATTGAGAATCGATACGACCATCGTGCCGGAAAGGAGCGAGAGAGCAAGCGAGTTTCTGCAACTTTACTCCATGTTTTACTTCCTCTCGCTCCCTTCCACATTTGATAGCAAGCCCGTTGTGAAGAGAGACGGAGAGGAAAGGAACGAGAGGTAGAGATCGAGGGGTCTCTCTTGCAGCTTCTAGAATTCAGGGGTTTCCGGATATTTATGTGACAGCAGCTGTAACGTCGGAAGCGAGAGCACCACCAGCCACCCCGCTTCTATATAACACTCCCCTACCCCTTCTCCGCCCCTCGATCTCTCTCTTTCTCTCTCTCTCTCTCTCTCTCTCTCTCTCTCTCTCTCTCTCTCGTTTCTTCCCTTCGATATCCGCAAAAGCTCGACTCTGGGTTCGCTACTCCTCCTTGTGGCCTCGAGTTCTAACGCGAGCCTTCTTCCTCGTACCGAAAGAGAGTCTGGAGCGTAGCCCAAGACGGCTGTTTCACGATAGAAGCGGCATAAATGCATTTTGTTTTGTTCCTTTTGTTATCCTCCTTCTCCTTCGCTCCCGCCTTCCTCGTGATAGACTCGGAAAACGATTTGGAGTCGAGTGGAAATTGAAATAACAAACGAGAGACGTGATTGGGATTAAACGCGGTCGTGTTTTATCCCGTCGAATAATTCACGTGGGGTGAACGAAATCGAGAAAATTTAGAGATCTTTTATTCATTACAAAAAAGAAATCGACGATCGATCGATAGAAATAAATAAATCATAATGTTTTTTTATTGCAAATTAGCGATAATAAACGATCGATAAGAAAGAACAGAAGCCAGATAGAAAGTTAAATCGATATCGATTGGTCGAGATGAAAATTGTCGATAATTAGTGAAAATTTCATCCAGGCGTCTGCGTAAATTGTTTGGCATGGAGCTATGTTAAAACTCGTACGGGGTTAATTCTCACCACCCGGAGGAAGTTGTTCGAAGAGGGCTGGCAATTGTGAGGAACTTGATATATTGATGAGAGAGAGAAAGAGGGAGGGGGAGGAGGGGGTTGATAGCGATAAATAAATAATAATGTTTTTAGTTGTTAATTAGCTATAAGAAACGATCGATAAGAAAGAACAGAAGCCACATAGAAAGTTAAATCGATATCGATTGGTCGAGATGAAAATTGTCGATAATTAGTGAAAAACGTTAATTACCGATGAGAATTTCATCCAGGCGTCTGCGT
>JAPYZT010010731.1:0-11674 GCA_030522965.1 Tryphoninae sp. A BG-2022a | reverse complement strand
TCTTCGAGTCCCCCGGCTCCCGCCCGCCTGTTCAGCAGAGAGCCGCTGACGGTCTGCACGCTGTCACGTCCAGCGTCAGCTCCAGACGTGCCCCGGCGACAACCCCCGGGAAGAGGCCCTATACGTTCATTTCTTAATTGTCTCTCCATATTGAAGGTTGCTAGGACTTGCTTGGCCATCGGTCAGTTCTTTAGCCTTTCGGCGCCAATGTTCCACCCCCCCGTGACCAAGGTGTTATGGTCGGACGAGAAGCCTAGACTTAGGGGGCATATTATATTATATTATATTATATTATATTGTATTATATTATATTATATTATATTATATTATATTGTATTATATTACATTACATTACATTATATTATATTATATTATATTATATTTTATATATATTAATATATCATATGATATATTATTAATATTGCTGTAGTATATAATGTAATAATAATATATAATATATTATATATTAATATATATTATATTTTATATATTAATATATCATATGACATATTATTAATATTGTTGTAGTACATAATATACTAATATATATTATATTATATATTATATATTATATATTATATATTATTATATGATATTATATATATGTGTGTATATGTATGTAAGTATGAATGTGTGTTAGTGTGCATGTAGGTGTGTGTGTGTGTGTGTGTGTGTGTGTGTGTGTGTGTGTGTGTGTGTGTGTGTGTGTGTGCGCGCACGTGTGTGTGTGTGTAGTTTATAGAGGAAAGAGAAGACTGAAGGCGAGAACAACACACATGGAGTGTGGGGCACGTTGACCTTACGGCCCATGTGGCCGAGCGTCGTATCTCTCCTCCGCGATATCCCCAAGCATATGTATATATATATACCTAAGCTATAATAAACGATATGGAATATAGCACTGGGAGACAACGCACTCTTCCGGGATCGATTCCCTTCTATCTCTCGGTTTGACTGCATATATTTATTTGTGTATGTGTGCGTCTGTGTAAAAAAAAATAAATAACGAGGTATAATATTGAAAAGATTAAATTGAATGTGTCATAATGATAATAACAATTATTATTATTTTATTATTGATAACGAATCCCTGATAAGGATAATGACATATTCATTAAAGAAATTATAAACAATCGTTATTTAATTCTTTGTACGAAAAAAAATAATAATTATAACTATTATTCCATTCATTATTATTATATATTAATTATTATCCCATTAAAAATAATTAATAACAACAATATTTCTTTTGATTATTATTTCCTTTGTACATTATTATTATCGTGGATATTTAATTTTATTTACAATCCAGAATTTTGTACCTTGAGTGGACAGGACGTACGAACTTCGATCGATCGATCGATTCTGTCCAACGATCTTTCTATCTCTCCATTATTAAAATCCATACCCATACACGGAAACACACACACACACACACATGTACAGCAGCGAAAAAAAAGTCTCGCCGAGAGGTCTCTCATATGCATAATCCTCCACGTGTATCGTTTCTCCCCGCCCCCCCTCCATCTTCGCCCCCCGCCCCCCTCCATCTTCGCCCCGCCCTCTCCCTCTCTCTCGTATAATGTTATTCATACGAAAAACTTGCTTCGTGACACACTGAACGGTGTCGAACTACATGCACGAGACAGGCTTGAAACATATCCGGCGCTCTCGCGGACAGACAGGACGAAAAAAAAGGAAACTCCTGGAGAATTTTTTTTTCTTTTTTTTTTTTTCAATTTTTTTTTATCATTTTTTTTTTATCACGAACACGGAGGGATGTTCTGGGCGATAGGACGAATTCCTGGCAACAGAGATTCGAGACAACTCGAGATACAATTTTACACGAGCGATAGAGTAAAAAATAAAATTGAATAAAAATAAAAAGAAATTTTTTAAATAAATTATATTTTTTTTTATTGTGATTTCTCTCGTCTCTTGCGTCTATTTATTTCAATTTATGAAGTACTTTATTCGATTTTTAATTAAACTCCTAAACAAAATTCATTTTCATATCTCAAATTTGTCATTTTCAATTTAACAAATTTTTTATTGCAATTTTATACGTGCAATTATGGAAAACCGACGATGAGATGAAATGAAAAATGTGAAGTCACCTATATGGAGAAGAGGAAGAGACTCGTTGGTAAAACATGCCCGCACGTCGTTCGAACACCTGTGGCCGAAGGTAAAAAGCATCGAGAGGCTCGAGGCTAGCCCTAGGGCGGGAGGGGGGGGGGTACGGTCGATTCAAGACTGTGGCTGTTCGAGACCCCTCGGAGCGTTCTCTCTCTCTCTCTCTCTCTCTCTCTCTCTCTCTCTCTCTCACTCTCTCTCTCTCTCTCTCTCTCTCTCTCTCATTCTCACTCTCTCTCTCTCTCTGGCTCAGCCCCTCGCAAGTTTTTTTCTTTATACCAAGCGAAGGGTCGTTTTCCACTCGCTCCCTTTTTCTTCGGACTGTTTTTTCGTTGCCAAGCAGACCCAGTGGCAGGCGCACAGATCGTTCGAAAAAAAGGCAACGCTTCGTTCGGGCGAATGTTTTTCTATGAGTCTGTAGAAAAATCAGAGACGCGTCTGGCTGAGGGAAAAAAAATTTTTTTTTTTCAACTTGACAAAAAATGAAAAAAAAATCAAATTTCAAAATTATAATATTCTTTTTCATAATATTTGAGAATAATTTCGTCCCGACGTTTTCAACATAAGATTGACAATTCGGAATTTTGAATAAAAATTTAGCACGAACCATAAAGAGAAAAATAAATAAAAAAAAAAAGTCAAAACAATTTTTAACTGTTCAACAAAATTTGGAAATAATCTCGACCCAACGTTTTCACAATGAGACGAGTAATACGGAATTTTGAATAAAAGTCTAGCACGAACCGTAAAAAAAAAAAAAAAAAAAAAAAAAAAAAAAAAAAAAAAAAAAAAAAAAAAACAAAAAAAAATCAACAAAATTTTAATTTTCACCAAATTTTGAAAATAATACCGACCCAACGTTTTCAAAACAAGCCGAACAACACGGAATTTTAAATAAGCGAACAATACAAAATATCAAAGAAAAGTCTACGATAAACCGTAAAAAAAAAAATAATAAACAAAAAAAAATTAACAAATTTTTAATATTCAACAAAATTTCCAATTCGTTTCGACCCAACGTTTTCAAAACAGCCCGAACAATACGAAATTTCGAATAAAAGTCTACTTCGAATCGCTACAAAAAAAAAACAAAGAAAAAAAAAGATTTTGAAAAAAAAAAAAAAAAAACAACAATCTTAACGTATTACCAAACGGCCTGTGTTACAGTAATTTATAACGCGCGTACGGGCTTCTCTTTCGTTGCGAAAGCCGTATAATCAGCGAGTACCAACACGGACGCAAAAAAAACGTACGTACTCGCAAGTTGAAACAGGTGAAAGTGCATTCGCTTCATTTCACAAGGTGTTCACCATGCGCATACGTTGTTTTCTATGCGATATGCAGACAAGGATATATATAGCGGTACGGCGGGGGGGGGGGGGGGGGGGGGGGGGGGGGGGGGGGGGGGGGGGGGGGGGGGGGGGGGGGGGGGGGGGGGGGGGGGGGGGGGGGGGGGGGGGGGGGGGTATATAACTATCGCTCCGATACCCGGGGAGAATAATCTATGAACGTTTGATTTTACGACCGGCTTATTAAGGAACCTAACGCAACCTTCGCCGATCCAATGAATATTAAAAGAAACGAAAGAATTAAATAAAAAAAAAAAATACACAGAATTTTTGTTGTTTTGCGTGATGTAATTATCGATAATGAGAAAATTAATAACATGAATTATTAATAATAATTGAGCTGAAAATTGTTTTGTGTGTTTTTCGGCGATTGGAAAATAATGCGTGTAAGATAATAATTATTTATTGATATAATAATAATAATAATTTAGTTATAATATATTTATAATAATAATAATAGTAATAATATAATTATTATTATAATAAAATAATAATATAATGAATTATTGTAATAATTATATTATTATTTTTTTATTATAATAATAATGTAATTATTACAATAATAATATAATAATAATAATAATAATTTATTATTTACATACTTCAAAATTATTATTACTATTATATTATTATTTTATTATTGTAATAATTATATTATTTATTTTTTTATAATAATAATAATTTTTAATTTTTTATAATAACATTTTTTAATAATAATTTTTAATTTTTTATAATAACATTTTTTAATAATAATTTTGTTTATTATTATTATTAATGTTAACAACGACAATCACGAAAATGATTATTATCATTAACAAATTCTTTTATCAATGATTAATTCAACTTTCAATTTACAAATTTTCTTTGCAATTAAATTATTAATTAACATTATAATAAAAACAAACCCAATGCAAATTATAATAAAAAAATTCCACAACCTTGAGAATACGAAGAAGAAAGAAAAAACTCCGTTTTAAGATTCGTTTTTATATCACTTACGACGATGAAGATAATCATTTCGTTAACGAACAATCAATTAATTCGAATTTAACATTTGATTACAGTCCGACTCGCGTCGATCTTATTTCCAACGCAAATTGAAAGAAAGAACAAGAAAGAAGACGAGAGAGAGAAAGAAAGAAGAAAAAAAAACGACGAGAATCTCGCAGTTATTAGATACGCTCGGACGAGGCCACAGTGAAAAGACGAAGCGATAGTACATGTATATAGATATAATGTACACACACATACACATAAGTAAGCAACGCGCGGATGAGCTTCTCGCCACGTGCACGTGTCAGCCGATAACTCGATGAGATGGACGATGGTGTGTTACGAGTGCGAATGCGAGTTGTACGGAACGAGATTGGTGGAGTAAAAAAAGGGGGGAGGGGGCATAAAAGAGGGGATAAGGTTATGATAACATATGAACAAGAGAGGTCGTTATGGGAGAACGCGCGCTACCAGCTTGTTTCGACTAATACAAATATATGACATAAAAAATTATCCAGGTACGCACGAATTATTATTATAATTGTTATTATTGTTATCATTATTTTTTTCTTCGAGATATCAATGGGGTTGGTTTTGGATAGTTGGGTTATTGTAATTTTTATTATCGAGTGTTACTTTCTTTTTCTCTGTTTGTTTTGTACATACATATATATATATATATATATATATATATATATATATATATATATATATGTACAAAACAAACAAAGAGAAAGAGAGTGACACTCGATACTAAAAATTATAATAACCCAACTATCCAAAACCAACCTCATTAATATGTCGAAGGAAAGAAATATGTATATATGTATATATATATATATATATATATATATATATATATATATATATTTCTTTCCTTAATATATAATTTTATGCACATAAGGAGTTTATATTATTATTATATACACGTCGGATGTATAAATCTATTTTTGAAAGGGGGGCATATAATTTAATTGAAATACCTTAAATTGATTAATATTTTATTGTTTATTTGAATGAGATTGAGTTTGTTATTATTAGATGATATTACATGTTAATGAACTTCTATCAGAGTAAAAAGTAGAATTGATATATTTGTGTAATAAAATATTTATTTGAAGTGTTTTTGTTGTTATTATTTAAGTAGATTATTAGAGAGATAAAAGATATAATGTTAATTTTGTATAGAGATTCATATTCTTAGTCAAGAGTTAAAAATAAAGTTATGAGGGGGCTAATTAAAATACCTAAATTTATTGAAATTTTCCAATTATTGAAATGAGATTGAATTTGTCATTATTAGATAATATTAAAAGTCAACAACTCCATCCAAAAAAAGTAGAATTAATATGTGCAATAAAATATTTATTTGAAATATTTTTATTGTTATTATTATTTAAGTAGATTATTAGGGAGACAAAAGATATAATATTAACATTTCTATAAAAACTTCTATAAAAATTACAAATACAATTTCTATAAAAATTCATATTCTTAGCTAAGATTTAAAAGACAAAGTTATCAGGTGGGTAATAAATAAAATAATTCAAATAATAATAATAACAAAATCGATAAAATAGGTGAAGCTAAAAATAAAATTGATTTGTTCATCAAAATAAATTATATATATTCGCCTGCACTTATTATTATTATTATTAGTGCCATATCAATTCGGTACATTTTAGCCAGCTGGTCTCGTAATTTTTATTATCGAGTATCCCCCTCCCCTCTCTCATACACAACACACATATATACCGGGTGAATTTAACAATGTGTAAACAGACTTTATTCTAAGATAGATGAGATCATTACAAACAAAAGTTGCAAATATACATCGAGGATATTTTCAACAGTTTACGAGATATAACGTTTTTAATGTTGGTCCAATCAGAGCGCGCCGAGAAGCGTTGGAACCGCCCATTCCCGCCTTAGCTATAGAGATAGCACAGTGTAGGGCATTACATTTGGGGTTGCAAATTTCAGAACAATCAATTTTATTTATTATATTATCACGCACTCATTTTTATTTCTCGGGGATTGGCTGCTAGGGCGGAGAGTGGGCGGCGCCAACGCTTCTCGACGCGCTCTGATTGGACCAACTTTAACAACTGATATCTCGTAAACTATTCAAAATATCCCCAATGTATATTTACAAATTTTGTTTCTAATCATCCCATCTATGTTAAAATAAAGCCTGTTACACCTTATTTAAATTCACCCTGTATACACATAAACATATAGGATCAGTATATTATGATTATACACACGTATTAGCACAGATGTGTTTATACGAGAGCGTTCGCGGTCGTAGGACTCAAAAGGAAGTGCCCGGGCACCGCATTCCAAAGAGCTCAACGGTAGCAACGGTAGAAAGAGAGGGACAAAGTGGGGGGGGGGTACCTCTCTTTCTGACTTCGCTCGCTGGACGTTCGATATAGATATATCGCTCGACGGACGTACAAGCGACGAACGGAGACGGGACGATAACTGTAAACATTGGAACCGAGAGTTTCTATCTCGCACCTGAACACGCGGTTAACTTCGTGGCAGGGGAACCAACCGCTGGGACCTCGTACGTTAAGACGAACTGATTTTTTTTTTTTTTTTTTGACAATTAAATTTTGATTACGCGATAAAAAAAAGAAGAATCGATTGTAATTTGTCACATGCGATAAAAATTTGCTCGATACTTTATTCGGGAAAAGAGAAAAATAAATAAAATAAAATTGAATGGAGGTGAGAATCGAATCGACGAATCGATGAATGAGGAAACGTTTGATTTTGGGGATTGGAAACGTTCACTCTTTCGTAGCTGACTACATATGGGTCGTAGATTGTTAGATCGGACAATTGTAAAATTACGAAAAAATTGGCGGGAAGATATGAAAATCAAAAAAAAAATTGTTATTTTTCGTGAAATCGTGAAAATTAATTTCTGTTTTAATTTAAACGAATTTTCTCAACCATAATATTGCCAATATTGAACAAAATATTTTCATGAATTTCCGGAAGTAACGATTCCCAATCGTTTTCCTTTTTCCTGTTTTTTTTTTAAATATAAAAAACCAAAAAAATTTCATTTCTCATAAAATCATGAAAATTAATTTCTATTTAAATTTAAACAAACTTTCTCAACCACGATATTCCCAATATTAAACAAAATATTTTCATGAATTTCCGGAAGTAAAGATTCCCAATCATTTTCTTTTTTTTTAAATACAATATAAAAATCAAAAAAATTTCTGTTTCTCATAAAATCATGAAAATTAATTTCTATTTTAATTTAAACAAACTTTCTCAATCACAATGTTCCCAACATTGAACAAAATATTTTCATGAATTCCCGGAAGTAACGATTCCCAATCATTTTCTTGTTGTTTTTTTAAACATAAAACTCCAAAAAATTTCTATTTCCCATAAAATCATGAAAATCATTCCAATCATCCCAATCCCTTTTCTTTGTTCTCTTTTTATTCGTGAAAATATTCGTTATTGTTTTACGATTGGTACGTGCGTACGATGGATTTGTGTGTGCGTCACGAGGCGGCGAACCAGCGCGTACATCGAAGTGCGGAGCGATTACCCAGCGATAAGTACACGAGCTCTGTCCCAAGTACGACGGTCGTTGGTTCAAGGATGCCTCGGCCTTTGTCATTGCCGGTATACCGGTCATGCGCTCGCGAGCGCGCGCCTCGATGAATCAGCTGTGACTCGACCGTAAAACCGTATACGCGATCGCGTTTCTTCTTTTTTTCTTCTCTTTGACTTTTTTTTCGCACCGGATGTGACAATCGACATTGAACGAGAGAAAACAAAATCACCCTTCCTCGATTTCTTATCAATTTCCCTAACGATTATTCGATAAACTGGTTTTTTCTTTCTAATTGAAAAATTTGAATTTTTGCCAAAATCTTGTTTGTTTGAAAAAATTTATTTATTTTTTCTTTTTTTTTTTTTTTTTTTTTTTTTTTTTTTTTTTTTTTTTTTTTTTAAGGAAAAGGAGAGCCGAGTGGGACAGTAGGAGAATGAGGTCATGCGATCGCAAACAAGAAGATGCAATCCATCGAGTTTTGTTCTCTATCGATTAATACAAAGAGAGAAAGAGAGGGGGGGGAGGGGGAGAGAGACTCACGCAACTCTCGAGAGGACGGTTGCATCTTCATTGTTCTCGTTCCGTTCGCTAAGTCGCATAACACTCAGCATCCTTGACGATTGATCAATCGTCGTACGTTTCTTTTGTTTTTGTCATCACCGATGATCCAAGAATATTTTTGTGTTTTTTTTTCGCCCTCGCGTATCGATGTCATTGAAATATTTGATTAAAAAAAGAATAATATTAATAAATTATATATTATAATAACAATGATAATAATTGTTATTATTATTATAGTTAATCAATAATGATAGAAATTTCAATTTTTATTTGTTTAATTGTACAATAATAATTTATTATTATTATTATTTGATTTATTTTTTTGAAATTTATTTATTATTATTATTACTTAACATTCCTTTGTTCGCGATTAGAAATATTCGACGATGTAAAAAATCAAATAATAATAATGATAAATTATGTAATAAGAATAATTATTATTATTACTATTATTTTTAACTAATAATGATAGAAAATTAAATTTTTATTTATTTAATTGCATAATAATAATTATTATTATTATTATCATTATTATCATTTGATTTATTTCCCTTCCATTTATTTATTATTATTATTAATATTAAAAAAAAACAAACGGCGACAATAATTATTATCATTATTATTTTCGTTAATTAACAATCACAGAAAATTAAATTTTTATTTGTTTAATTGCACAACAATAATAATTATTATTATTATCATTCGCTTAATTCGTCCCAAATTCATTTATTATTATTATCATTATTTAATTATCTTCCCTTTGTCCACGATTGCAAAAATCCCACAATTAAAAAAGCAACAAATCTAATTCCAATTATTACGTAGCTAATAAAAAAAAATATTAATCGTTCATCTGCGATCGATCGAGTCGACTTTGCTCATTGCATTATGTGTGTACCGTCTCGATCAACCAAGTGTCTCTGCATGTGTGTGTGTGTGTGCGTGTGTGTGCGTGTGCGTGCGTGCGTGCGTGTGTGTGTGTGTGTGTGTGTGTGTGTGTGTATTTGCACTATATAGCGAAAAACGGGGGCACGAGCCGAGCGAATCTGGTCGTACGAGCCGAGCCACCTATATCTATATCTACGTTATATACCTACTTCGCAACAAACTCCGTTCAAGGATTTCTTTGTTCGTTTCTCCGCGAGCAGCTCGCTCTCCTCTCTCGTCCATTTGCAGTTGCAGCAACAACTGACGCAGACTTTTGTGACGAGAGCGCATAGGTCGATAAAAACCATATGCCATATAAATCTCTCTCTTTCTCTCTCTTTTTATACATATACACATATATACACAAAGATATACACATATATACACAAAGATATATATATATATATATATATATATATATATATATGTATGTATATATATATATGTATGTATATATATATATGTATGTATATATGTATATATACAATTATTTATAATTATTTGTTCACATAGAGAACGTTTGGTTTCTCGAAGCTCGCCGACGTTTAATATCGTTAGCCGACCGGATAATTTCGCTTACACGTGCACGCTGCACCTGAACGTGAGTAACGAGAAGTTTTACCCCCCCCCCTTCGCCCCGCTCGGCCTCCCACTCTTACGCCAAGCCGCATTGCTAGGTATGTAGTACAATCAGTGACCGCACGAGCGCGCTCACTGCACACAGCTGGGACTTGGCGCGACGTTACAAAACCAGAATATCGGCCACTCTCGCAGCGACGATCCTCCCGCAAAGAAACTACTATTTATTATTATTATTATTATTATTATTATTATTGTTATTGCTATTATTGAATTTATCGTTAGTTTTATTGTTGTGGCGAGAATTGTCGTAAAGAGAGAATTTTTCTCGGAAGTGCGACTAACGTAAGAATAACGTGCTACGTTCTTTATACTCGTTGCACTCCTAAAATGTAGATAATAATAATAAATAAAGTTATAATATTATAATAAATATAATATAATTATTATGTTATAATATATAGTATACTATATATATACTATATTATAAGATAATTATAATATTAATTATTATAATGATATAATAATATATTAATACATATAATATATTATTATTGTAATATATTATAATAATATAATATATTATTATTATATTAATATATTATATATTAATATAACATATTGTTATATTAATATATTACTATTAATAGTAATATATTATATTAATATTATAATAATATATCATATATTATTATAATATTAACATATGATAATATATTATATATTAATATAATATATTAATATATAATAATATATTATATATCAATATAATATATTAATATATAATAATATATTATATATCAATATAATATATTAATTATATGAATATATTATTATATTATCTTAAATTTACTTATTATTATTATTTTTATTATCTATATGTTATATGGGGGGGGGGGGGGGTGATAAAAACGGTCGACTGAAATTGGGCCCAAGCTCATCGTCACATTGGAAAACTTATGAAATCTACTACTGGGATTTTCCCCACGTTTGCTTTCCGTCTATTGCTCTCTCTCTCTCTCTCCCTCTCTCTCTGTCTCTCTCTGCTTCCAACTACGATCATTCGTAAGATTATCTTATCGTCCTTCGATAGTTTCCATCCATATCGTAATCGTTTTATCACTCTCTGATAGTTGTATTATCACGTGTGACAAATACACACGAGAGATAAAAAAAACTAACATTCTTTTTTTTTTCACTATTTCTAAAATTATGAAATAAATAGAGCGATCAAGAAATTCTTAAAAATCGAAAAATTCGTCAATTAAAAATTAATCCAATTCTGACTCAATCATAAATAAAAATAATTATAAATTAAAGTAAAAATTATCGAAAAATTCGTCAATTAAATTAATACAATTAAATTTTCCAAATTATAAAAATCGTCAACGTTCTTCCCCCCCCCCCCCCGCCCCTCTCGATTCAACGACTCTACGAATCTCCTCATGTCCATTCGTAAAACGTGATAGCGTCGATCCACGCGATTGGATTTTTACGACGTGCTCTCTCTCTCTCTCTCTCTCTCTCTCTCTCTCTC
>JAPYZT010010728.1:0-10708 GCA_030522965.1 Tryphoninae sp. A BG-2022a | reverse complement strand
GTATATATTTATATATATATATATATATATATATATATATATATATATATATATATGTATATATATATATATGTATATATATATATATATATGTGTGTGTGTGTGTGTGTGTGTGTGTGTGTGCGTGTGTGTGTGTAGGAGTGTGAAGTACATATCCATGAACATATTTACACACTACGTTTCTATCCTGGCCCTTTCTCTCTCTCTCCCTCTCTCGCTCTTCGTTTCTCCACCTCGTGTATTTTCCACCCTCTGGGTCAACTCAAAGCCCACCCGTGGATTTACACCCTGTTTGTTCGTACTCTCTCCGTTCCTCCCTTTCCTCTAACCTCTCGCTCTCTCCTCCCAGTCATACACACACACACACATATACATGACGCGAATACGCGTTTCGACCATTCTCGTTTTATTTCGTAATGAAATTCATATTTTCCTTGATTATTTGCCATTCAATTACGCCCGACTGTCGTTCTCCACTCCGGGGATATAATTCAATTATCAACCTTTTGCCCTGCTGAGTTACCAATGCTACATTCCGCTCGGGCAAACTGTAAAACCGCTGCGATACGAACCCATTTCTGTCTGTCTGTATGTCTGTCTCTCTCTCTCTCTCTCTCTCTCTCTCTCTCTCTCTCTCTCTCTCTCTCTCTCTCTCTCTCTCTCTCTCTCTCTCTCTCTCTCTCTCTCTCACACACACACTCTCATCTGGATAAAGAAATTTTTATAATGGATTCCTCTCGGAGATTTGTTAATATTTTAATGAAATTATTTCATCGCGCACATGGATCATCGTTGGCAGTGTAATTGCTTTCGGTTGTCACATCCCGGTAACGTATGCTGATTTAACTCGTACTGTTGACAGCGTACGCTCGCGACCCGCGAGATATTTTAAATGTTTTTCCATCGAGTTAAAATTGTAATTTCACGACGTAAACGAAATATCCCCCCCCCCTCCCCGTATAAATCGATATTTTTCGAATATTTATCGAGAAGCGATCGCTATGAAAACAATATATATCGTATTCTCGCGTTCCTCCAATCAACGTCCATTGAATCGAACTTTTCAATCTAACATGAAAAGTTCCTTTCCTTCTCTCGTTTAATCATCGTCATCATTATCATCCCCTTTCATCCACCCTTGATCAACTTAACAGACGCACAACCTATATGCACGTACATGACTTTCACAGCTAATGTCACGAGCCAAACTGAATTATAACCTTGGCTTGTACGCACTTCGAACCACCGATGCATCGTCGTTCGTATCGCGCGCGTATAAACTCGATACGCGTCGAGAGAGGTTGAAGGGTGCATGTCACTGTGAATTTAACACGATGTTTACATGATTTATCAGCGAGAGACGTATATACGTCGATCCCTTTTACATATTCACCCGTTGATGTCTCGCCCTCGCCCTTCATCTGCGCTTCTATAAAATTGTACGTATTCCGCGTGATCTAGGAGCGCAGCGAACCGGTAAGATGCGTATAGTATACGAAACGACTTGGGGCCCTTCGAGCGATACTCTCCCCGCCCTTTGGCCTTTCCGCCTATTCCTCTTCTTCCAACGTTCATATACATATATATATAAACGTAAAGGTAAAAGGGATCTTCCACGTTGTGTTTATATGTATACGGCGTAGAGAGAGGATACCTTTCACCCTCACCCCCCTCGTTGCATCCTCCGTTCCATATAGAGAGAGAGTCGCCTCGAATTGTATACCGTAAGCACATACTATATCCATGGACCGGTTTGTTTCCACTCCGGACCGGCTCTTCGGGCGATCTATACGGATGGGTTTCCCTCCCGTGAGGCGTTTATATACGCTCACAGGCAGGAAATGTCGTGTCTACAAAGTTTACCGAGACGCCTCTCGCTTTACTCTCTCTCTCTCTCTCTCTCTCTCTGTCTCTCTCATCTTCTATCTCTATCTCTCTTTCCTCTGTCTTCGTCCTTTACATATTCTCCGAAACGTCCTCCATGGTTCCTCGATCTCGTTGTTTTCTCACCCTCGGTCTCTCTCTCTCTCTCTCTCTCTCTCTCTCTCTCTCTCTCTCTCTCACACTCCATCCCTTCTTAACGTAGCTCGATTCTCTCGCCTAGTGGCCTCTTCTTCGTGTTGGTTTATTCGATCTTACCACAAATCTTGCTGTCTACCTTCCCTACGTTGGTTCATCTCGTAGACGAAGGTTCGCGCTTGGAATTCGCAGAGAGAGAGAGAGAGAGAGGCTTTTGTTTCTTCTTCTCTCTCGTTCAAATCGCGAAATCACGGTACTAATAGAAATTTAAATGTAAAATTGATAGTACTCTATTTATATTTTGTTATTGTTCTTACGATATTTTCTTTATTCATTTCGTTAAAAAGAAGTCTCGAGATACGAGATAGCTTCTTCATTTTTGTCTGTTTTTCTCGCCCGCTCTCGTCCCCGTTTGGGTCGGATCGTAGTATCGTCTTCGCCCATCTCAACGGTCACTATGGAAACTCCCTATGTGCGAGTAACGCTTAAAGCCGTAGGGTCGCGAACCGTCCTACCCCTAGGCACCTTTCTCGTCCTCCCAAGGTCGCCGAAAATTCCGAGGGTTAGCCGTACTTGAAAAAGAACGCGGGGTTGAGGTACGAAAAAGAAGAATAAGAAAAAAAAAGGAAGAAAATTTATCGGTCGGACAATAAGGTTACCACCAGGGGGTGCATGGAACGTTTTTCCTTCTTCTTTCCATCCTCCTCCTCCTCTCTCACCCGTGACTTTGATCAGTTTTATTTTTCCTCGTCGGTTTTCATCCCATCTTCGATGTCCTCGTTGTCATGTTCGTTGACGTCGGTTTTCTCAGGGGTGCGCTTAAAAGTCGATCGATTCTACCGTTCCGATCCACCCTCTCTCTGTTTCTTTTACTTCCTGCTCGTCGTATTGGCTCCTTCTTATTTTCTTGCTTCGCGGACTGTACGAGAGCCAACGACGATTTTCCACCTCCTCCCACCCACCCCACCCCCCTCGACTTTCCTCTCGACTAATTTTTGTTTTATCCTTTCTGACGAACTCTCTTCTGCCCCATTTCTATTACATTTCATTTTATACGATATCGAGTACGTCGACTAGGTATAGTCCGCTTATAGTTGACTTTTTATTTTCCTTTATTGTACGATAAAGTGGAACAGGTGTACGGATTACAACATACACGAATGCACAAATGTGCTTTCTCAGGTCCTTACAACACGATCATACTTTTTTATTTCCTATCTGCTGTATTTTGCCCCCTTCCCTCCTCCCCCTCCCCCTCGACCTCCCCGCACAACCCCTATTCCTATCTCTCGGCCGTTTTGCTTCGGAACGTTGCTTTTACCGCTGGTGAAGTACGTAGGGCATGGAAAACGAGATAGAAACGTGAAACAGTAGAGTGGGAGAGGATAGAGTGGTACAATTCCATCGACGGCGTCCTCTCGTATGCCCGATGCAAGTACACACCAAACGAGTGCTCGTTGCGGAGAGCAACGACTCGATCAAATCGGCTTTCGAGGAACTCGATTGGCACACCGAGATGTTCTTCGTGTGTCTATCTGTGTCTGGGTATATGTGTGTGTCCGGTTCGTGCGCAGAGCTCTCCCTGACGTGCTCTCTCTCTCTCTCTCTCTCACTCTTTCTTCTCCATCTCGATGTCTCGTCTTTCCCCTCGTATCCACTCGAATTGTGCATCCACAGGTCGATCTAATTTTTTCTCTCTCTCTCCCTCTCGCTCGCTCTTTATCTCGCTTCCTCGATTTTTTTCATCTCCCCCGCTCCTTATTTCCACACCGTCGACACGAAACGGAAGAACGACTCCTCTCTAGTCCGGCCAAGGAAAGAAAAAATATCCAGTTGGGAATACCTTGAAATTCCGTATTTGGATGAAATCCGAAGCCTTAAGATTTTTCGCAACGGGAAGTATACGGTGAATCGATGATGGGAGAGCGAGAGAGAGAGAGAGAGACGCACAAAAAAGAGAGAACACAATTTCTCTTCCAGTTCGAATTTCTACGAACGCGGTATTCTTCCCCAATTTCCCTTTTCTCGCGGTTCGATCGAGTTTTGCCACAACCGCGATCTCACTCGGTCGGGAAATTGTAATTGAAATAAAAATAACAAATATAAGTTTCAACCCCCACGCCAGGGGGATGAGAGCGTCCCCTTTCGACCGAATTCATATTTTCCATCTTTATTAATACGCTTCGCGACACCATATTGTTTGATTACCCCGTAGGATTTAGCGATACTTAAAGCTTTAAGACCCTTCCCTTACCCCCTGAACGTTACGTGGGTATAACGGATTTCAGTCGTGGCATACATGAAAGCTCTAAGCAGATATAGAGTGCATTACGCGCTCCTAAACGAGCAGCCAGGCGGATTACGTCGTTCTCGCGGTGGTGGGTCGTGCGAATTTCTCATCACACCGAGACACTTGGAAGTTTCCAAGGGGGGGTGTGGCAGTGGGATGAAGGGGGTAGCTCGCGCGATGTGTGTTCTTCATACCCGACAAAACTCGAGCCAAAGGCGACACTGTGCAAGCGAATGTGTGTTGGAGAACGAGAGAGAACTTAACCCTCTCAACCCTCCCGTTGCCCCTTGGTCCGGTGCGAGGATTAGTCGCACGTGCTCCACGTGCGTGCGCATATTTTACAACCTCTGTGAATACATCTCGCGGGTATACGTACCAGGCTCTCGACGGGGGCGAAGGGAGTGAGTTTTGTTTGGACAGATTCCGCCGAGACGACGTGGCGCACAAGACTTATATGAATATTGTACGTACGTTATAGATTACATTAGTTTGAAACGGGGACGAAATATATAACCACCCTCTGACCCTACGAACAATAGAGAGACGGGATCATGGTGGATATTGTTAAATGGCAAGGAAATCCAATCACCACCATCCCCCCATTGTCCACCCCCTTTATCATTAAACAGAATGATCAAATACCTGTGACGGTAATAAAACTTCGTAGCTTTATTTTAATCCGGCCTATCGTTACGATTTTATTTAAAAATACGTACATAGTTATCTTTGAGAAACCGGAAGTTAGGGGTTGAAATGAGGAAGATAAAAAGAAATAGACAGAAGAAGGAGGTTATGTAAATAGCATCGAGGGGGTTCGTGGAACACAAGTACCAAAAAAATATAAAAATAATATAAATAGATCGAGATGGATTTGTAGAATGACTCGTTGTCACGAATGTCCGGAATTATCACTAAGAGTTGGGGTTGAGTTTAAGGAATAAAAACAGTTTATTCCAGAGTCGTTCGGTTTTTACGAGGGAAGACATTTCTTTTTTGTACGATCCTTTGTGAAACCATCGTGTATTTTAGGTCTGGCAGGTTCGTGTGACGCGAGGAAAACGAGTTCTCAGGAAAAGAATTGGTCGATTGTGGACGTACCGAGGGTTGAATGTGGGGGGAGAGTGAATTTACACCCCTTGGTGAATCCGTTCCAACAAATGTATGGACCCTGGAAGCATTTTCTAATGGCTAATCGCGAGGGGGTGAGAATGCGTATGATGCGCACATTGCGGGGGTTGGAGAGCGTGATAAGGGGGTGAGGAAGGAAGATTGTTCGGGCAGCTCCGAGTGTACTATAACCCCCGGCTATAGCGATGCAACGATGACTGTAGTGGTAGCGGTGATGGCACCGAGGGTCTCCCGCACCGGTGGTCGATACGCCGATGTACTAATGACCCGTACGTTGTCGGGGCCAACAGACTGCTGGCTAGACACGATGGCACCGTGAACGAGCGCGTTACTTGCAGTTACTTTGGCATTTCTACCATTCCCTCTCTCTCTCTCTCTCTCTCTCCTTCACTACGCTAAAGCCGGCTGATTTTTATCCCTCAATTATAAATTGAATTATCTACCCCCTGTTCTATTATCAACCCTCTAGCTTTTCAAACTGACGTTCCTCCACCCCGATATTCTTACCAATAATATATTACCGTCAACTTTGGCGGGCGCGAAGAAACTTTCTAAAAATATTCGCACGACGATTTCCTAGTTAATTGAAAAATTGATGACTCACTGTAATCGTATCGTCATTATCGTTAAAACGTCAATTTCGTCTTGCGGTCGACGACGACGTCGAAGTAAAATCGTAGGAAGCTAAACGTTCCTAGAAGAAGCATTCATTAGTAATAATTAGTAATGGATAGGTCTCTGCCTCCTCCCCTTGGCCAATTCTCGTTAACCACTTAAACCACAGCAGCAGGGCTAGTAACTGTTCCACGCTGAATTACACTCGTACTTATCGCGCTCTCTTTCTCTCGTTCAAGACGCTCGATTTACCTGTTTAATAATACAACGCACTTGCATCCCGCCATCTTTTACCGGGAGTTAAACGAGAGATAAGATAAGAATTCGCGATAAACGAAGAAAGAAGGAATTCGCAGATTAAATCGGAGAGTAAGAAGAAAATATATATATATATGTAAAAGAAACAGAAAAACCATGACACACGTAAAATTCCATCACAAATCATCAAGCACCTAATCTCCGTTCGCCCGACGCGATCATTCCCATATCCGGTGTGTTGTTCCAAAGTCTGCGAAGTTATAAAACGAAAGCCAGATGTTGCCTGGCACTCCAAACAAAACCCTCGTCGTTTCGCTCCCTTCCCCAACCAGCCAAGCTCTGAAAATATTTCTCAACGATCAAAACAGTAATGCCACTTAATCACTCGCTCCTCTCTCCTACCGACTCTGTCATCGTTGATGATCATCGTAACAGACGTCAGCGATGACTCACTCGCCTTCCTCAATTTATCTTCAATTTATACCCAAGAAAGTCTCGTTCTAACTTTATGCTTTTTTATGTTAATAGTGTCTCGCCTGCGCCACAAAAAAGGACACAATTCACTCGAGAATCTTTGCCTTCGATCGTTGAAAAATTGGTAGAAAATCGATCAATCGCGAATTGCGAAACATTGAACAACTCGTAACTAGGGAGTCATCGAGCGTATCTCAGAGCCTGTCTCATCTCTGCCATAACTAATCTCACTGTGACGCATTTTCGCATGGAAACCCGGGTTCTCTCGGTCGTGTTCTCGCGAATGAGCAAACGTGCGTTTGTGGGTCTCTGTGCTGAGGCGGTGATGCTCGGTCGTTGGTTCAGTCCGTCTGTCCATTCGTTCTATATCATCACTTTCTCTCTCTCTCTCTCTCTCTCTCTGTCTTTTGCTCTCTCTGTCTATCTATCTACCTCGCACCACACGGAACAGAAGCAACATCGCGGAGTGCAGGCTATCGTCCGTGTGGTCGTAGAGCCCCAGTGGTGGTAACACATCCAGCCCATCTATGCTTCTGCCTGTCTGGCCACCTACCAACCTACCGACCTAGCTTCCTACTCGCCTCTCCGGCCACTGAATCCCGGAAGTGACGTCACGCTCATTGTAACATCCCGTGGCTGGTTGGCTGTTGGCTCGGACGAGCTTTACCACCGCCACTACCAACCAAATGCTACAACTACCATTACCGGTACACGCTCTCTCGCACAGCCGCGAGAGTCTTCATTCCCATTTCCCTATCCTCTCTCTTTACCTCCCATCCACCGGGCGCCCTTTTCCTCATCCCCATTACCATTATGTTACTCCTTCGTGTTTCTTTGTCTCTACGTTCTCCTCTCGTTTATACATACATATGTACATTTGCTTGTTACTCTTCCTCCTTCCTCCTCCTTTACCCCACTAGCTTTCAGCTCTTTCTAGTTTCATCCTCGGCTCTCTGCGTTTCCTCCATTTCGTGTCTCACGACCCGTAACCCAGACTCGACCTCCGTCGTCTTCTTCTTCTTCTTCTCTCTAGCTGCGTGGCTCTCTCACTGACGCGGTTGCTTATCTTCCATTACGACAGGCGTTGTAAGCAAGCGAGTAGAGAAAAGGACGGTACTAAACTACTGTTGTGTGAGAGTGTACGTGTTGGAAAGATGGGGAAGGGGTTACCATGCCTGCGTGTAATGCAGCTCCACGCGTTTGTACGCGGCGGAACAAGGACGGTACTCGGTCCGGGGGGCAAAGGGGGCAGGGGGCTTACTCGCTTGTTCGTAATGAGCCGGATGTTTCGCGTCCGTCTCGCTCGCGCTCTCCTCCCTCTCTCTCTCTCTCTCTCTCTCTCTCTCTCTCTCTCTCTCTCTCTCTCTCTCTCTCTCTCTCTCTCTCTCTCACTCATCTCGCACTTTGTATCGTTGTGCATATTTAAGTATGTGTGCGTCTGTGTTTGTGGGTTTGCGTGCGTACACATTTACCGGAGTACCTGTACCGGCTGAGACGATGTCTCGACCTTCCTTCCTGAAATCTCACTTAATGCAGCCCTGGAGAGCGTCACGCTGGGTCGGAATTAAACTAATCGCTCGGACGCGTTTACAGAAGTTCGAGCATTTCCTCTAATCGAACTTTTTTTAAACCCGGGAAGTTCAAAACATTACTTTTACAAATAAGCAAACTATTGCTTTTTTCCCTTTAAACATAAATTTACCTTTCCTATAACAATAATAATTATGAAAACAATTTTGTTTCCTTTTTTTTTTCAAACGTCGTAACGTATTTTTATTTCGAGGAGAGAATTATTTACGATCGAGGAACGAAGTGTAAAAAAGGTGTTGAAATATTCCCGGCTTAGAGAATCGAGGAAAGTTTCGTGATTCTCATGCGTGATAAGAATCGAGAAATCCCATTCACCGTAGTTCTACTACGACTTTATACGAGCCTCGATTTCGTCATGCGATGAATCATCGTCTTGTTATTTTATTATTATTGTTATTATTATTATTTTTCTTCTCATTATTATTATTCTCCTTCGATTCGTAGACTCGGGTTTGTGTACTTGGGCGTCGAATCACTCGGCAAAGCTTGCCTCGAGCGGCAGGAATGTATATCCAAAACCGTTTCCATCGATCAAACCATCGTATCTCGCAATCCAGCGTGTGTATGATACGTCATCGATAGAGATACGCGCATAACTGTTAACTGGATACAAAAATTCGACTCACCGCGATACGAGTTTCGCAGACGCAGGCGAAACTCTCGTTTTCGTCGATCGACGACTTGGCTTCTTTTTTTTTCAATTTATTTTTCTATCCTTTTTTTTTACATCTTTTTCTTTTTATAAAAATCGTAAAGTCGACATTTTTTTTAAACCTCTTGCTTCTTTGCAATCTTTCCTGTTTCGCTGGACACGCTTTTTTTTTCGTTTATTTCTCACGAGCTATTCCGTGATCGGAAGCAAATTTACAGTTCGGTACGGAAATCAAAAAGCGCGCGGGGGAATAAAAAATTGGCCTTTCCGCGTCCGTGAGCGTGAAAAAGTTGAAACGGAGGCGGGTGGGGTCAGGGAATGGAAATAAAATATGAATGGACGAAACGCATCGAGCAAAGTGAAGTAACGGGTCAATTTTTATTCCAACTTGAGGTCACACAGAGTCTCGCTTTATTCCCGGGCGCGGAAAGTAGTCCATTTCGCGAAGTGCCGTGGCGTTTCACCCTTTTTCTTGGATGCGCCCTGGTGGGCAGCCTTTCAGCAAATCTTCCTTTTCTCGTTTCTCGAGCGAACTCACGGAAGCGCGGGTTTAAGCAAAAAGCCACGAATGCAAGTTTCGAACAGTTCGCCCCGTCGAGAAATATTTTCGCATCCTCGGCAACTCTACCGTGAACGTTTCTTTTTTCGCCGCCGTTAAAACGCGCCGGAGATCAAGCGGGTAAGCTTTTGGCGAATTCCCGTATCGACTTTTGTTTTTTTTCTTTTTTCTTTTCTTTTTATTTATAACATCGAACGTGTAGCCCGGAGCGGAAAATATGTAACGTTGTAAATAACGTCGCGAACTTTTATACGCAGCGTAAATCACTTTTCTGGCCAATTATGGGATTAATATTTATGGACACTGATACACGCGGCTCGTCTCCCCTGGGCGACATTCCGCAATCGATCGATCGCACTTTTTTTTTCAACGTTGGAAAAATAAGAGTAATTTATTTTCTTTTTTTTTTTTTCTGTAAAGTTAAAAACGACGCGAGTCGATCGAAGCTACGAATTACTTAACGAATCTCGGCTGCAAGCTCCATTTTCAAGCCCGTGAGCGAGAGGGAGAAGAAATAATTGATATCGTTCAATCACCGAGAAATTGATTGACTTTTTACAAATCGTAGGATATAAAAAAACGGAACAATTTTGTTATTTCCCCGAGGTAAATTGAGAACCTCTGACTCACCAAAACTCCTACTGAGGCACGGGCCGCGACCTATGGCAATGTTTAATAATTCGCCCCGGGTTGTTGAGGGCGCCAGCGAGAGGGAGAGGGAGTGAGGCGGGGGTGGAGGTGGCTGGCGAGCAGAGGGACTCTCGTCGTTTCGACGTTGTTGCGCAATCTATTACGTCATTAACAACCCGCCGGGATAATTGCGTTCGACGGATTCGATTCGCTTTACTCTCGACGCTGCTCGCGACCGTGTCGTGCCTCAACAGCATCTCATGCACCGTTGGTTCTCGATGCAGAGCCGGTGCTGTGTGCACCGATCTCTCGAAGCTCTACGGCACGTCGAGCGTCGTGCCAGATATCGGGAGATCGACTTCGTGACGATTATCGTTGCTGTACGAGCGTGACCCGAAGGCCGACTCGCGAGATCTCTCTCTCTCTCTCTCTCTCTCTCTCTCTCTCTCTCTCTCTCTCTCTCTCTCTCTCTCTCTCTCTCTCTCGCGAGAGC
>JAPYZT010010712.1:0-14355 GCA_030522965.1 Tryphoninae sp. A BG-2022a | reverse complement strand
CTTTATTTCATTAAAATTTAATTAAATCTCTCTCTGTTTACATAACGAACACAAAAATATTTCAAATTCTGCCGGTTGTTCAGTTACAGGCTGTTTCATAATCTGATCGTTCTTTCGATATAAAAAAAAGATGTATAATGCGATGTGCGTTAAAAAACAATTTTTTTTAGGGAAACAGTTTTAATGAAAAATATTTTAATGGAACGATTAGTTTACTTTATTTAATTAAAATTGAATTAAATCTCTCTGTCTCTCTTTCTCTCTACGTATATAACGAATACAAAAATATTTCAAATTCAACAAAATTTCAAAATTTTTCTCCAAAATAACATTTTTATAATTTCATTTTTGTTCAGAATTCTCCATTTCGTCGAGGAAGTAATATGTACGCGTCGAGGCGAAGAGGACACGTGGGACGATTGAGTCTCGATTTAAAAAATTTTTTTTTTAGCAAAAAATTTTTAATGAAAATTATTTTAATTGTTAAATCGGTTTAATTTGTTTCATTGAAATTTAATTAAATCATGAGCGTTTGATCGTATTTCGATCTTTAGTTAATCAACAAATTTTGTTTTTAATTTTTCAATGACTTTTCCAAGATATTAGAAAAATCTTGTTTACGACTTGCTGAAATAATGGCAAAATATGAATTCGGTTCAAAAACGATAAGCAACTTATCGTATATCATTGTGACGAAACCGAAGTTTCCGCGAATCCCGTTGCACTTACGTATAACGGCTATAAATTTCTCAATAAGACGCTCGAGACTTCGAAAAGCGAAGGTGAGAGAACAGTCGAGGATTGGCGAATCGTTTCCTCGAGGTTCCCGCCATTTTTTCCGGAAACCACGTCTAGTTCGTTCGAACTTCATTCGCAACGAGACGCGAAAAGTTGCCAACGCGATGTCGCAACGACGATTTAACAAAATAAAACAAATCGTTCGATGCGAAAAGAAAAACAAAAAAGAAAGAGGAAATTTGCTTTCTCACAATTAAAAAACAAAAAAAATCAAAAACCTCGTTATTCGAGAATTCATAATTATTATCAGCAATTTGAACCAATTATTCGTAATTTATTCAATCCCCGATAATTACAGCGATAAAAATTAATTAACAAAAAATGATTTTTCTTTTTTTTTTTCGAATAATTAAGATTGTTCTTTAAGAATTTCTTTTTTTTTCGCTCGAGTGGCTCGGGCTTTGAATATCGGGCGTGTCTCGAAAGTGGAATAAATTTTTACGTTTTCGATTCGTGTCAAAGGAAGAGAGAAAGAGAGAAAGAAAGAGAAAAAGAGAGAGAGAGAGAGAGAGAGAGAGAGAGAGAGAGAGAGAGAGAGAGAGAGAGAGATAAAAAAATAAAAAAATATATAAGAACCGGCTTTGACGTTTATCGTTTGCTTATGTCACGTTGTGGTTTGAGTCGAGTTTGAGTCGAGTATGAGAGTCTTATACGTGTGTCAGTGATCGTACCTCGTATATCATCGTCGCGCAACGGGGAAACGCGATACCGAACTGTATCGACGAGAAACACAATTGCGGAAGCGCCTCTGTTCATATTCATATTTTAAGGCTGCTCCACCTACCCCCCTCCCTCTCTCTCTCTCTTCACACAACAAATCGAAAAATATTTCAAATTCAGCAAACTTTCAAAATTCTTTCGAAAATAACATTTTGTTAATTTCATTCCTCGCCGAAATTTGATATTTTTTTTTTAAATAAGTGAAACAGGTTAATTTCAATTTTTTTCCTTTCCAAAGTTGAAGCGCTAACGTGCGTCGAGGGGAAGAGAACACGTGTGACGATTGAGTCTCGACACCGGAAAATCCTCAAGTTCGCGTCCTATTTATAAGCGTTCATGGAGTGAAGAATACTCGAGGAGGCGCGTAAAGAGATTGACCGACCGAGAATGGTGAGACAAGAGAAGTAGCGCGACCGGAAGCGAAAGAACGGCATCCGGAGTAGCACGAGCGTCTCTTTCTCATTTGCTTGTATATATACATATCCATCTCTTCAAGTAGTAGCTTGAACGAGACGGAGACATTTCTCTCTCTCTCGACCCCTTATATATATATATATATATATATATATATATATATAATAACATAATATAATAATAATATATATATTATTATTAATGTTATAATAATATAACAATAATAATATTATATTACAATATTAATTATAATATTAATATAATATAATAATATAATAATAATAATAATAATATAATATACTAATATAATAATAATAATATAATATAATAATACAATATATAATAATATATATCATATTATATTATATTATTACTATTATTATTATATATCATTATATTAGAGAGAGAGGGAGAGAGATATGGGCATAATTATATATATGTCTATTTCTTTCCAGATATAGTTATATATATATATATTTCTGGAATTCTTTCAAGTTTCTACCGGAGGTCGTTGTAATTCATTCGCGAATTCTATACAACTTCGAATTTCTCGACCTCCGTCGAACGTTATAAAATATACACGACCTCGCTGAAAATCGCTCTTTACTCGGCCTCGCGCGATGCTACGCGCAATATCTACTCCTCTCTCTCTCTCTTTCACAGTTTCGTACACGTTGTATATATTTTGTATTATACGCCGATGGTTCGACGTCAAACACATGGGACATATGGATAGATCGATGTCGAAATAAAAATTCGTCGAGCCTCGCAATGTACGCAAAATAAAAAAAAAATAATAAATTAATTAATTAATTTGTATGTAGGAAAATTGTCAAATAATTATTCTTTTTTTGCATATTCAAAAATAAAAAGAATCATTTTCGCAACGCGTACGTGCGAGAGGGGAAAATACGAACTTTTGAAAAAAAAAAGCGAAAAAGGAAAGAGAGAAACGTTGAAAAAAAAATTCAAGCGAAAAGTTTCGCTTCAAAACAATTTTTTTATCGTCTGAGAATTATATTTTGATAATATCGTATTATTTATACAACGCGAGAGAATTCAAATTTTCAATACGTCTCTCGGAAGTGTAAAAAGAAAAAAAAACATTCTCGTTTTTAAATTATGCAACGGCCTTGATTCGTTTTTCAAGACTTTTTTTTTCCAGGCAAAGTTTCTTTTTCAATCGTTTATTATTTTCTCAGTCGTTAATAATTGCCAGTGGTATACGTTCGTGGCGCGTATAACGAAGGGGAATGCATTACGCCACTTATATACCGTTCAGCGTGCGAGTGGACGAACGTTCGCTTTGAGTTTTGCATGCGAAACACCGGGTAGGAGTTTCGACGAGCCCGATGATTCATTCGATCGCCGATAGGGGGCGTGAGAGGCCTTCGATCGACTCGAGGAATACGTACCGACGAGAGATCACAATGAGGATTCCTCGATCGGAGTCGATCGTGCCAAACTGTTTCTATCGCTATAAATCCATATACAGGGTGAATTTCTTATAACGTGTAACAAACTTTATTCTAAGATAGATGAGATCATTACAAACAAAAGTTGCAAATATACATTGGGGATATTTTTAATAGTTTACGAGATATCAATGTTTAAAGTTGGTCCAATCAGAGCGCGTCGAGAAGCATTGGAACCGCCCAGAATTCAGAGCAGTCAATTTTATTTATTATATTATTACGCAGTCATTTTTATTTCTTGGGCATTGGCTGCTAGAGCGGGAAGTGGGCGGCGCCAATACTCCTCGGTATGCGCTGATTGGACCAACTTAAAAAATATATATCTCGTAAACTATTAAAAATTTCCCCAATGTATATTGGCAACTTTTGTTTGTAATGATCCCATCTACCTTAAAATAAAGCCTGTTACAGTTTATAAAATTCATCCTGTATATAGCGAGAGCGAGAGAGAGAGAGAGCCGAATGGGAAACGCTTCGCGGACGAAGTGCTCTCGGTTCTCTCGCCTCGAGGTCTATATATATATATATATATGTACACGTTCGAGATCCAAACGAGGTGGGTTTGCCCGCGATTTGCGCGAATAAAGTTCGTTGACGCAAAAGCCAAATTTATATTTAGTCGGTCTGCCACTCGCCTCCATCGAGAGTTATATACGGTCTCTCTCTCTCTCTCTCTCTCTCTCCCTCTTTGTTTCTCGCTCTCTTTATTTCTCGAACAACGGGCGCATATTTAAACTCGTTCTCTATCTAATCAATGAAGTCTTAGCGTACACACTCGGACCGATAAAGTTATGTGTAGTAAAACGAGACGAGACTGAACGATGCAATAAACTACCTTGGCTCTGCGCATAAACGTTCGATATACCTAACACGGAATCAGCTGTCGAAACGTCGTTTCTTTTGGACGAGAGAACGCGAACGGGGAAATAAATTATCAGAACGTCGAAACAATTTTCATTCCGTCGGTAAAACGAACGGGGTTCGTTGAAATCGATCGATCTTTTCGAAGCGATCGTTGTCGATTGTTTAAAAGAAAAAAAGCCTTCGCGTAAGAGGAATTATAAAATTTAACGGGGAAATATGATGTCACGGTTTTAGATTTTTTACTTCTATTTTCTAATTTCTTTTTTTTTATTGTCGGTACATTATTTCTAACCTTAACAAATTTTGTATTTATAATATTTGTTTTATAAAATTTTTATTCTTTTTCTCTTTGTAATGTTTTATAAAGTTCGAATTTAGCATAATAATTTAGTCCTATCGTCGAATAATTTAATTGTGATTTTATTATTTTTATTTCATCGCGTTTCTTTATTTAATTTTTTAATCCAACGATAAAAAGAGAAAGAGGATTCAAGAAACGAAGAGACAGAAAGAGAGAGAGAGAGTCGACCGGAAAGTGATTCCGTTCCCGCTGATATTGTATCGCGGTTCTGGATTAAAACGGTTTCTGATCAACTTTATCATTTTTTACTTCCATTTTCTAATTTTTTTTTATAAAACTTTAATTCCTTTCCCCTTGACTTTGTCATTTTATACAAAGTTCCAATCTAACATAATAATTTAGTCCTTTCGTCGAATAAATTTCCGTTTTTATTAATTGTAATTGTGATTATGATTTTATTATTATTTTTATTTCATCGTGTTTCTTTATTTAATTCCGCATTTTCTTTTTATTTAATCCAGCTACAAAAAGAGAAAAAGGATTCAAAAAACGAGGAGAAAGAAAGACAGAATCGACCGGACAGCAATTCCGTTCCTGCTGATATTGAATCGCGGTTCTGGTTAATACGGTTCGTGATCAGTTTTGAATTTTAACTTCCATTTTCTAACTTTTTTTTTATAAAATTTTAATTCCTTTTCCCTTGACTTTGTCATTTTCTATAAAGTTTCAATCTAACACAATAATTTAATCCTTTCGTCGAATAATTTTCCGATTTTATTAATTGTAATTTTGATTTTATTATTATTTTTATTTAATCGTGTTTCTTTATTTAATTCCGCATTTCTCTTTCTTTAAGCCAGCTACAAAAAAAGAAAGAGATTTCAAAACACGAAGAGAAAGAGAGAGAGAGAGAGAGAGAGAGAGAGAGAGAGAGAGAGAATCACCCGGAAAGCAATTCCGTTCCTATTGATATTGCATCGCGGTTCTGGTCAATACGGTTCCTGATAAACTTTATCACTTTGCTTCCATTTTCTAACTTTATTTTTTATAAAATTTTAATTCCTTTCCCGTTAACTTTGTCATTTTCTATAGAGTTCCAATCTAACATAATAATTTAATCCTTTCGTCGAATAAATTTCCGATTTTATTAATTGTAATTTTGATTTTATTACTATTTTTATTTAATCGTGTTTCTTTATTTAATTCCGCATTTCTCTTTCTTTAAGCCAGCTACAAAAGAAGAAAGAGATTTCAAAACACGAAGAGAGAGAGAGAGAGAGAGAGAGAGAGAGAGAGAGAGAGAGAGAGAGAGAGAGAGAGAATCGACCGGAAAGCGATTTCGTTCCCGCTGATATTGTATCGCGGTTCTGGTTAATACGGTATATAACAAGACTTTTATATTGCTGTGACGCACACCAAGAGGGGGGCGGTTACCAACGGGTATATGGCGTCAACGTAAGTATATATCCGTATTCCCGTTAAGCTCGAACCTCGTCCAAACGGATATATATATTCTTCGAAACCGAATAATCCGCGCGACGTATTTGTTAAGAATAATGTTATTCGGGCGCGAGGACGACTTTGCATTTTTTCATACCGAATGACGCACCGACTAACTTTTGTGTAAATGTACGAATAAGCGTGATGTTGCATATGGAGCTTGTCGAGAGGCGGAAAAGTAAATGTGGTGGGGATGAAAGACTCTCGGTGGATTCTTATCGCCGGTCGTGGCGCAGGTTTTTGCTGATTGCTCGGAGGAAAAAACTACTGGAACGAGAGACTACGATATTTCGAATTTACGCTTATACAGGACGTTCCACGTTAACTCGATAAATTTTATTATTATTATTGTTTTTCGAATTTAACATTTATACTCATTTTTGTTTATTCGATTTTAATTATTTCGCTTCAATTATTAATTTTAGTTTTTATTTAGAAAAAAAAATGAAGTAGGTTTATAATGTGATAAAAAGATAACATTTTGGTTTTAATAAAAAAATTGATTAGAAAATGAAAAGGAAAAGTTGAATTAAATTATTTGAATTTCAATGTTACTCAAATAATCTAAAATTATTAATAAAATTTTAAAGCCGTCCGTAGCCTAGTGGGTAAGATTCATGGATACAAACCTAAAGGGGCGACTGTTCAAATCCTACGCGTGTGAATTTTTTTAATAAAATTTTAATTTAATAATTTTTATTAAAAAATAATATAATAGTTTAAACGAATAATTTAATATAAGTGAAAACAAAATAATTTGTTTAAATAATCTTCGATCACTATCTAAAATAACCGAGATTATACGATAACGATAAATGCTCGAATTCAGTGATAAAACGTGGTGATAAAGTGGCAATTTCCCTTTTCACAAAGACGATGGATTTTCAAGATTAATATCGAATCGGATTCGAACGATTAACGGCATGGTTTGTTTGCGTCGGTCAACGAAATATATTTTCCGTATCGAGCGATGAAAAATAAGCGATACACCCGGATGTTTGCGCTGGCGGCTATTAGGACGCGAGAGCATGAGGCGGTCGAGTTCTCCGAGCGCCATACGCGGCACGGAAGCGCAGTAGACGCGATACCGATGGAAACCGTTTTTTTTTCCCTTTATTGCTTTTATCGATGAATTTATCTCCAATTATAGCCACACGGATACGAAGAGGTGTGCTTTAATGCAACACGAGATTCTCGTACGCATCATCCTCCTCTTATCTCACGATCTATATAAGGAAGAA
Source organism: Tryphoninae sp. A BG-2022a (assembly GCA_030522965.1). Taxonomy (NCBI): domain Eukaryota; kingdom Metazoa; phylum Arthropoda; class Insecta; order Hymenoptera; family Ichneumonidae; species Tryphoninae sp. A BG-2022a. Next base: position 7,042 of record JAPYZT010010712.1, on the reverse strand, counting down.
CGAGAAATAAAATCAAAACGGGGCAAAACGAACCACCGAAAAAAATTCATATTTCGCGCCATTAACTTTCTCTCAATCGTCGAACTAAAACTTAATCCCCAATTATAACAAATAATTCTTCCAAATAAAAATTCTCCCAAACAACAAATTTTCTACTTCCATTTAAAAAAAAAACATTTTATGAAAAAAAAAAAAAAAATCCAATTAAATTTATGTAAATATTCGTCTCAAGAATTTGTAAATCAAATTTTAAAAAGAGCGATACGAATAACACGAAAATTTGCGATTCGTCGTGGAATAAAACGAGCGATGAGATGGAATTAAAAATTTTTCCGATAATCGCGAAACGTAGCGGAGTAGTACTTTTTTTTTTTTTTTTCTTTTTTTTTTTTTTTTACAATGTGAATATCACGGTGTTAAGCTCGCGTGTGACGAGTCTCGTGATGGTATGTTAGAACAACCAGAAAAATAAACAACGTACGTGCACAAAAGACCGAACGGTGTGCGAAACGGCGGAAGAGGGAGATAAGAGCGACGATCGGTGAGTACGGAGAGGAGCGCGTGGCTACACGTGATTGTACCGTGAAGAGTTTCTCGTTAACGTCACCTCGTCACATGCTTAATAACCATAATATATTTTCCTCGTATTTCGTCCGTCTATTTTTTCTTTCTCTCTTTCAATTCTCACCGTTATCATCAATTTATCGAACGATTAATGTTTCACGAGAGAATTACAATCGTCGCATTAATAATTCACGCCTTTGTAGCTAAACGTGCCAAGAAAAAAAAAACACGATTTTTGCATTTTAATGAAATCAAGAATTAATTAAAATCAATAAATCAATTATCTAATTGAGGAAAAAAAAAATCATATATATCATTTGTTCCAGCCCAGTTACGATGTTTAAAACAAATAGACAAATCTTCGAATACGCAGGCATGGAATTAATTTCGAAATAATAAAGATAAGGGATATTTGTCGAGGATTATAGGTTGTAAAAAAAAAAGATGTTTATCTTTTCTATCATCTTAGGAGGATGTAATTTTGTTTCGTCGTATGAAAAGATTCAATTTTTAATCGAGTTTGAAAAGTAATATTGAAAAAAAGAAGAAAAAAAACTTAAAATAGGAAGATTATTCGTGTTTTTATGATTTTTTGAGTCTTGTATATTTTTACCTGATTTGTTTGCAAAGCCACAGACAATATCGTGACTGTCGGCCTATTCTTGATACACGTTCCTCTTATATACTATATACTATATATATATATTCTCTATTTGTGCATATATAGCTATAGATATAACGACTCATATATATATAGCTATAGATGTAGCAACTGGTATATATATACACACAAATAGAGATAATTAAAAGTTTGGAAGAAACACAAACCGGTCGAAACTGGATTTCGAACGTTCTCTATCTTTTCTGCATCCGAGCAGAACGCGCCAAGTGCCCTACCTCGTCGTTGCAGGCGAGAGACTGAGAGACAAAAAAACAAAAAAAAGAAGAAAAAAAAAATAACGCGATGTAGAAAGTCTCCGTTACGATATGGAAGGTGACAAACTATAAGTCGTATATGTTACACGTTCTATCCATCGATATATTCACGAATGTTCCACACTCGAACCTCGCCTGTGACATTTTACAAGTCCTAGATACATATATATTAGCCAGGGTGTATAATAATAATAACAACAACAACAACAACAATAATAATAATAATAATAATAATAATAATAATAATCTACGAGGGGTTTGGGTCGAACAGAAATTTTGCAATCGTATCTGCCCACGCGTATTATGTGACTTTCTCATAATATTTTGCACGATACCCACGCGTGTAAATAAATGAAGAATTAAATGAATATTATTAAAGGGAGGAAAGAAACAAAAAATTGATTGAGAAAAAATGTATAAATTATCGATTAAATAAAAAAAATGAGTGAAATTATAATGGAATGAAAAATTGGAATATTTTGAATAAATAAATAATCGTTAAGGTATTCGGTTTATTATTTTATTAATAGTGTCTCAGATTTTATATTAATTGTGGTATATATATTTTTTTTAAATTTTTCATCGATATTATGGTTGGCTCACTCGAAGATCGTTTGATCGTCACGTTGTTAACGATACATAACAGCTCGTGTCGATTCCAACGTTGAAACAATTCAAGCACGTATGTGATAACTCGATCATCGACGAGCCTGCAGGTAGGAAAAATTGTTGGAGCAATGCGTCGGGGAATTCCGCAGCTATTGTGAAAAAGAAAAACGTGCGAGAGAAAGACCGAGAGAGAAGCCTCGAGCTAAATGCTCAACGATGTGAAATACGTTGGCATTCGACTCTCTCGCGAGCGGAAAAGATAATAAAAAAATGTTGATTGGACGATTATTGAAACAAAAACACCGAAAAATCATTGTATTTTTATTCCATTTGTAAAAATAAAATCAACAACGTTAGCGAAATAATTTGAACAGCAAAATTATGAAACAAATTGTACGAACGAAGAATCGTGGAGTTTCGGAATTGTATTTTTGATAAATGATTTTTTGATTCTTACGAACTGTTCGCGTCGCTCGGTTATGCAACGACATTTCGGAGACAAAAAACAAAACAGAATTGTTGCGCCTGGCTTTTGTTACGTCCGTGCGTCGATTTGAATTCTTTCGCTTTCGTCATACTCATGAAATGCGCGAGTGGAGAAATAGCGAGAGAACCGAGCCCTTGACGTACCACCGCGAGCGTCATCGTTGTCCATACGCCGTAATAACACCGCCGAGCGTACGTATATACACGCATGTAGAAAATTCTTTGCCTACAGGATAAAGCTAATTGACCTTAATCATCCGAAATTCGAAGCACGCGGTGGATTATGCATAAAATTCCCTCCGTCTCCTTCAAATACGACCCTACAACAAATATCTACCCGTCGTAAACATCGTATTACCTTGGCCAAAAAGTAACTGCGTTTTTTTCTCTCTTGAATGTCCATATGAGCCAATGTATAAGAAACGCAGTTACTTTTTGGCCAAACTGTCAAAGTTGTTATTTACCTTTGTATATCATAGAAAAATCGGTAATTTTTTTTCTACAACGACGGAATTTCATTAAAAACATAAAAGGGAATATTTAAACAATACAAAAAGTAAAAAATCGTTTTAAATTGTTTATAATTTTATTTTTGTTTACAACGTGAATTTACGCGTATAGTGTATACCGCGTTGATTTAGTATCACACACGACCCGAGATAATCGTCGTCCGGATATCACAGCGATCGATCTTTATTTTCTTTCGTTCCGCTCCGTTCGTTTTTCCCTCATATTTATATTTCATCGCATATTCATACGAGGAAAATAACACGAGCACAAACTCGGAGGCGATTGATTACACAGAGATACGCGAACGTCGATTAAGAAGATCGATTGTGTCCGACCGGCGATAAATTTGTATTGTTGTTATTATCGAAGAGGGGTGGGGGAAGGAGGGGGGAGGGGCTCAAGACGCAATAAATCGTAATTCGATAGGATTGTCCGAGAAGCGAGAGAGCAGCGGCGCACGAGATTGAAGTATCGCAGGGAAATATCGTTTTCGCGGTTGCTCGAGGATCGAGCAAGTGTGAGGCAACGAGGGTCAGCAAGAAACCGCAAACTTGGCTTTTTGAACAAATATCTAGTTAACCCTGAGAAACGCATTACGCCTCGAACATCGTTAAACGAATGACAATAATTTTTCGAATATATATTTTTTTGTCTGTTTTTCATAAATTTAAATGATTGTAAACAAGTTGTAGAAATAGATGATGGAATGTGAAATAAATAATCGGAAAATCAATCATTTTGTTATAATTGATATTAACTATAAAATTGCTTAAAACGTTTGAAATTGGGAAAAGTTCATTCTTTTTTTTACCACCATTGCCCACGTTCTTCGATTATCGATCTTATCATCTTCTTTAATGACGTTTCAACAGTTATTTCATGGTCTAACAATAAAGAGAAGTAATAAGAAAATATCGTGTTGCCCGGGCGACGAGCGATCGCCATTTTGTACCGATCTCTCCTAAAGACACGGGAAGATAATAACGAAATACGTCTCTGGGTCTCGTTTTATTTCCCGCGGTAATAAACGCGCGAGCGTAACGTCAAGAAGAAACAAAAAGAGATTCTGAGAACCGCAACGAAAGGATCGATTTACATACCGAGAATATAATTATATCGTTGCACTTCCGGATAAAAATTCGTGAACGTTCGGTATCGTAATCGACTTGCTGGGAAATTATCGTCTCACTGACGTCTCTCTTAAAAAATTCTCTCTCTCTCTCTGTCTCTCTCTCTCGCGCGCGCGCGCGCTCTCTCTCTCTCTCCAGAAACTCGGATGTACCCGGTACTTTTTTAATCGTAGGCGGTGCACGCGCGCGCGCGAAAGTGCCGACGAGCGTGTCGAACCGCGACGAGCTTACAACGAGTCACGTGAAAAACCTTCTTTGGCATCGTTTTCTAACTTTCGCCACGACGGTTAACCGCTACGTACCCACGACGCGTGAGAATCGCCGGGGGGACCTCGGCCATTACGAGTTTTTCGTTGTACGTTGATAAATCTCAATTTTTTGTTTTATTTTTTGTTACAATTATCTTTTTCAACTTGATTTTTGTATCGTGAATAAGAATACACGAGAGAAAAAGAAGAAAAACATTCGACATCGAGGAGCGATCCCGAAGCGCGTCCGACTAAATCGTTGCCGAATGGCGAAGCTTTTCCTTGGAGACTTCGATGCCCGAAGTGCGAACAAGCGAGACGCTTGTTCTTTTCACCTCGAAACGTCCTTTTATACGTAACATTTCTATTTATTATTATCGTTCAACTTGCTTTTCCGACTTTCCTTTTGGTCTCGAAAAATTTGTAGAACAAAAAATCTAAAAATAAAAACGACATAGCGATCGAGTAGATTACCGACAAATTGATTCATTCGCGGCGATGCGAATGAGAATAAGGTCGAAGCCCCCAGGGGTCAGTGCTCGACAATGGCGCGGATTATAAAATGTACGAGGGACGCGAGTTCTCGATCCGGAAGTCTTCGAGTTTATCTGATTAAACATTCTCGATGGCGAATTAATTTATTAAGGCGCGTATTAATTTATAAATTTAAAAATTATATAAAATAAATTAATAAATAAAATCGATCGATGAAAAAGTAATTGCGTTTTGTTTTTTCGAAAAAATTACTTATGTTCGTGAAATCTATTAGAAAATCGATTACTTTTTTGGCTCGCCGATAAATCTATCTATCTACCTATCTATATTATTATTATTATTATTATTATTATTATTATTATTATATGTTCAAAAGAACCGAGACTCTCGCGTGCTATAAAACGATGATCATCGTTTCTCTGAGAGTTCGACGCACTTGCTAGGCGCGCTTACGCGCTCGAATCGTGATACTCGCGCGAGTCTCCCTCTCGTCCGGACTAATATATCGCTGTTATTTCGCTGTTCGTGATGATATATATATATATAAAACTTTTAATGAAGAAAGAGCGATAGGGTAATTCAATTCCAGGAATGACGAGTTAGCAATCGTCAAATAGAGGAGGAAATGAAGAGAGCGAGAAAGGGAGGAGGGAGAGAAATAATAATAAAATATAGTGATATAGATCTGAAATACGAGACGAAGAAAGAAAAAGGAGAGACTCGATGATTGCGACACGAGGCAGTTGAATGATCAGCCATCTTCTTTTTTTTTTGTTTCGATTTTTTTTTCTTTCTCTCCTCCCACTATCTTCCTTTTTCTCCAGTTCGTCATCGTCTCCAGACAACGGTTGAACAAAGCCGAAACGATAATCCTAGACGATTTCCCTAGAAAAATAACGAAAGAAAATTTTTTCCTTTTTTTGTTCTGTTTCGAAAACATTCTGTTACTTTCTTTTTAAAACATTGAAATTTAACTCTCCTCCGCGCGTCCCTAAATTCGTATACAAAATCGAAAGCGGATTCATATTTCGATTTTCAATCAAAATTTCCATTCGGACACGCTCGGTGCGCGTGGATTAATATAAATAACTTCGCGTAACGGCAAAGGTGAAGGTTTCGGTTACGCGTATTCGTATTAGATAAGACCTTGGAAAAAAAAAGAGCAAGAATGGTGTCAACGTATTCCTGCGTGGAGAAACGCGTAAGCGTTTTGCTGCTGTGGAAAAGTTGGCAGATTTTTCTAGAAATCGGTTCACCTGGAAACGACGATAATAATTAACGAATCGTTTATACGCGAGCGTAACGCATGCGCGGTTACAGTGCGATTATAAAAACGAAAATATTTCGAACAACTTCAATGGCGGATTTAAAAAATCGGAAGTTTCCTGTCTAACACGAATATCACTTTTGTAACATCGAGTTTTTCGCCTTTTGTTATTTTTGTTTTCTATCGAACGCTTAAGTATTTCAGAAAAACGCTCGAAGGGACGCTTTTACAAATCACGAGTTAATTTGGTCCATTAGCTCAGTCGCTGTTGGAGTTCTAAGACGGAATTATATTCATAATTGGTCTCATATATCGAATATCGTCATAGACGTGTGCTATAAGTACACCGGAAATGGGATGCGAAACGTGGTCTTATTTGGCAAGTCATCCCTCCTCACCGTGACTCGAGACGGAATATATATAAATATTACTAATAGGTCGATCTATATAGCGAGTCTTTGGAAAGCCATTCTCGTCTAGCGTAGACGCTTCGAGAAATCGGGCAAATAATTGTGAGAATAACTTATTATCAGGGGCATATAATTGTAAATTGTTATTAGGCGCAAATAATTGTGAAAATAATTATTATCGGGAGTAAATAATTGTAAAAATAATTGTTATTAGGTGGAAATAATTATGAAAATAATTATTATCAGGAGTAAATAATTGTAAAATTAATTGTTATCAGGCGCAAATAATTATGAAAATAATTATTACAAGGCGTAAATAATTATGTTAAGGGGTAAAAATAATTATTATCAGGAGTAAATAATTGTAAAACTAATTGTTATCAGGCG
>JAPYZT010010663.1:0-10185 GCA_030522965.1 Tryphoninae sp. A BG-2022a | reverse complement strand
ATATATATATACGAATGAAATGACTACTCTCCTCGCATTATTATTCCAAGTCTCGAAGCCCGCTCGCGGGAAAGATTCGTTCATCGCGCTGAGAGATAGAACCTTTCACTTAATTACAGCTTTCCGTTCGTACATCGCAAAACTCGTACGCGTAAATTTATTTTCTTGTATAAACATTATTTATAAATCGCAAGGCGTATCGTTGGCGTGGTGTTTCTTTTTGCTTTCGAAGCTACGATCAACTCGTACAGTTAAATAAAAATCCGGGTCGTATAGACACTTTGAGAAAAAGAGAGACGTGAGAAAAAAAATAATAATTTAAACGTGACAAGTGGAATGTACTTCGAGCACTGGCTTCGCCTCGTTTCTCGCGTATGGTTTCTATTGGTAGCAAAGATCACTACACGGGGACACTCTCTCGAGTACTGCTCGCGTGTTCGCACGAAGACGAACGTCGCTTCTAGTTCTTCAATCGTCAAGGCCAATGCCCCGTGACATATCCTTATAGAAAGCCGACACTTCTAAATAAAGCAACGCCAACCTGGAATTGACTGTATACATCTTTCTTCTCCGGTGGATTACACGTGGTGAATCGTAAGACGCTTCGAAACGTTGCCTCATCATTTTCATTTCGACAATCGAATATCCATATTTTCTATAAAAGTTGCTGTTGTTATGAGAAAATGAAAGAGTCATTTTTAGACATCGTTGTTTTTAGAGACGAGCGTTCTTTCTATAAATTTGGAGAAGCTTTAGAAGGCGGGCGGACCTCGCCACGTGAAATCCACCCACGAGACACGATCTGTTCGCGTGAGTAACGAAATGTTTATTTTCGGAATGAAAATACGTTATTACGTATATCGCGCGTATTTCATTCATGAAGCGAATCACGATTGGATCGTATTTATATGGTGGCGGCGACGAGATAAAGCGAAAGACGAGATCGTACATCCGTGAAATCGAAAAATATTATAAGGTGTTAATTTTTGATTGAATTTAGACTCGATCGTTTTTTGAAAAACGATGGTTTATAACGTGTAAAACAAGTTTGCAAAGCTGGTATATCATAATATTCTAGAAAATTTACAGATCGTTATGAAATTTCTGGTGACTAGAATTTATAACATCAGACGATAACTTTTTAAAAATTGCCATTTCGTTGTATATGTAAATATCTAGAAATACCTGAAGGGACTTCGACCTTTTAATCCGTAAGTCTGCCACATATACGTTATACGCGTCATCCCCCTTACATTTTAGATTCGAATTTAAATTCGAAGGATTTTTTAAAAACGATGGTCTATAACTTGTACAATAATTTTGCAAAACTGGCACGCAATATTCTAAAAATTGCACAGATCGTTATCAAATTTCTGGACACGATAATTTATAATACGAGACAATAATTTTATAAAAATTGCCATTTCGTTGTATATTTAAATATCTAGAAATACCTGAAGGGACTTCGACCCTTTAATCCGTAAGTCTGCCATGCACCCGTTACATGCTTCATCCCTCTTAAATTGAACACCCTGTTTTATCACACCTCGACTGGCCCGCGCGGTAAAGACGAAATGTTTTCGACTACTCCACGTGGTTCGCGCACACACTTCCACCTCCGCGCTTATTATCTTATATATACATATAGATTAAAAATCATTCGCGGAAACTTCAGCATGAAAGATCCGTTCTTTCGTACAAACGAACAATTAATTAAATTTTATTTTATAAACCAAAAAAAAACATGTTGACGATATTTTAATAATTGAAATCATAAATCCTAAATCGTATTTCCTTATCGCGTGGATAAATTTAAAAAAAACTCATGTCAAAATAATGAACTACAAATAAAATTGAAGAAATCGGCAAATTGAAACCGATTTTTCTCAATTTATTTTGTAAACAATTCGCGACGGAACAGTTATTCGAATTTTTATTCTAAAGACTCGCAATATTCGTTGATTAACAATTATGTTTTAATAAAACCATCGAATGTCAAACAACCTCTCGTAAATAACTATTATCTTCGACGACCGCGCGTCCACACTCTTTAACGCGCGCGACCATTCTGACTTACTAGCTATACGTATCGCTCATGGAGACGTAGTGCGCAGGTGTGGTGCACATCCCCACCAAGCATGCGCAGCAGCCGACTCGCAGCGGAGAGAGCGCAGCAGCTTTTACAGATATACTGCTACTATAGGTACGATCTACATACATACATACATACATACATACATACATACATACATACATACATACATACATACATACATACAACATACATACATACATACATACATACATACATACATACATACATACATACATACATACATACATATATATATATATATATATATATATATATATATATAGATGTATGTGTGTGTGTATATATGCATATGTAAAATATATACAGGCCCGTTGCTATCTCGCAGACTAGTAGTAACGCATAAATATCATAAAGATTTAGCCGGTATGTAATATCTCTATAATATGCAATATATTCGTTGTATGCCTCAACCTTTTTGGTCGGACACGCGGCGAAATGGTTTTATTATACAAAAGAAGTATAATATACGTATATACATATATTATTTGGCATAATAAAAACATATATATGTGCATACGTGACTATATATAGACGCGACGTATTCGTCCTCGTGGGGCACCTCTCTTATCTCGCGTGACGATAGTCCCGCGATTCGCTTCCGCGAAATTTCTCATAGTTGCCGGGCCCGATTTCTAATTGGTCGCGGTAGAGGGAAACTACGAACTCTTGCGAGGCGCACAGAGCCACAACGGATTAGCGCGCAATGTCCCCGATGTGTTACCGCTCACGATATTCCACGGTTGTATCGTCGTGTGCGCTCGGTTTCGCGCGAAAGAAAACCAGAGCTCTCCCGTCCACGACGTCGTGTGTGCACTATATGTGCCAAACCATGTATATATACGTGTATATATATATATATATATATATATATATATATACATGCATAAACTTTTATATAGCTCGCTTCGAGACCATCGCAGGTAACTCGTTATCCATTCCGCATATACGGCCATATCGGACGCGCTAGGCATAGCCGAGAGTCGAGAGTTTCTAATTCACAAGAGACGAGAGTTACCGCGTGTCTCTCGCGTCGAGAAGGGAAGAACGGCAGATGCATCGTTATATACGTGTATATGTATATATGTCGATGGATGGATGTAACTATGGAGGGAGAGAAACGGTGGGGGACGCAGGGGAAAGGGGGGGGGGGGTACTCGTTACTATTCAGGTGTCAGATAAGTCTGTCGCATATTTTTCGATCTTTCGTGCACGAGTTTGTACTGGAATATTTCCAAGTGAGTTGAGGGAGGAAGAACCGATCTATCAGATCGAGATGAGACACTTCCCGAGAGAGTTTCTAACACTCTCCTTGGCAGATTTCTATTTTTACTTTATTTTTTTGTTGTGTTTATTTATCATTCGTCTTTAAACTTTGAACTTGTGTTAAGATCGTTAAAAAAGAAATCGTGAATTAACGAATTACGCGAGTAGTAATAAAAACTTGTTACTTGTACTACGGTAAGAAAAGTTCTTGCTACTAGTTCAAGGTTCGCCAACCTATTTATTATTAAATTACTCGACTCGAGACCGAGATTAATTGAGAATAATTTTTTAATTCGTCCGTGCCTTGTCAGTGATCGAGTTGGTCGTTTGTTTTCTCTCTCTATCTCTCTCCCCCCCCCCCTCTCTCTGTCTCTCTCTGTCATTGTTGGCATATCGGTATTCCTGGCATCTCTTTCAGGAAGAACTGCCCGGAAACGCGAAGCGGCGCGTACGAGTATGATTGTAAAAAGAAGAAGTGAGAAGAAAAACAAGTAGAGAAGACTACGAGAATGCACGAAGCTATCGATGTCGATGACTTCGGTCAACAGAAAACGTTTCTGTTGAAAGAAGGGAGCCGCGACGGTCGAGTTCCGTGTCGACCGAGAACGGGAACTCCGTCACTCGCTCGCTATTCCGCTTTTTTTTTGTTTTTATGAAAATTGTTCCTTCTTGTATTTCTTTTTCGTCTTTTTCTTTCCCTCAATATTCCATTCGACGGGACTCTCTCGTCCGACCGATCTTCCAAGCGCGTCTCTCTCCACTCCAACGCGAAGAAGGCGATCGCACGACTCGTCTCGTTCTAGGACAGCCTAACGAGCTGCGAAGAGATGACATCGTTGTTGCCGATTTCCAACTCCACTATGCCGTACGAGCGAACACGCGAAAAGGGGCAGTGGTCCGTTTCTGTCGATGGCAATCGCGAGCGGATCTTGTTCTCGGCGAGAAATTGTACGAGGTAGAAAATTCTTGTACTGTCTCTTTCGAGACCGAGAAAAAAAGTCGCGTAGCCCAAAAAGTAATTACCTTTCTTCCCTATTAATCAACATACGTGTCCATACATTAAAAACGCAACGAATTATTGCCCAACGCGATGTTTCAAGATGACAAAAATATAATAAATATCAACCGACAGTCTTTTACGTACGCAATTTTTGCCTTTTCGTGACGACTGCCATAAAGAGACTGAAACACGTCGTAGAGAGACAGGATTACGCGGATGTGTTCCGCGATTGTAAAAAAAAGAATCTAGGAGAAGAAGCGAAACAGACGTCCCCCGGTAACACAGTCTCGTACAAAACCCGAGTGTAACTTAATACGAAAGCCTCGAGTATGCTTCGTATATTTGTATATAGTCATCGGCGAGACGAAGAGCTCTCTCTTTTTTTTCCTCTCTCCCTCTCCCCGCACTTGTAATAGACATATGCAGGGTCGAAGAAGGTTGAGAAGACGAAACAAAAAATCTGTGCCATCGCGCTCTATACCGGCTTTATAGCCTCGTTTCGCGTTTACATGTGAAACTAAAGAGAGAGACAGAGAGAGAGAGAGGGAGAGAGAGAGAGAGAGAGACGACTTTGTCATGTCTCATATGGCTCATATTTGTTGTTTTTGTTTTATTTCTTCGCCGAGTTCAACTTATCTGGAACTCCCTAATTTGGCAAAAATCCTGAATTATGAATCGAGGGTTTTGGGACGTATGATTGTGCGTGTTTCGTGAAATAGTGCCGTGGGGTAAAACTTGCGTGCTGTCGCGTTGTTATGGATAATCGTACGTGGGACTCGTAGTTTAAACGGCCGTGTGACGATTGACATTTAAAATTGATAGGTCAAAGTTGTCAACGTTCTCTTACGGCTTCTGATATCGGCGGCTTCCAATCGTACGTATATTTTGCACAGAGAAAAAAAATGGCGTGCCTCTGCGTAACGAGGAGCCGTTGGCCGTGATTATTATTGTTATTGACGCACGTGCGCCGCTCAATTACATCCCGATACAACACTCGTCTCAATATCTCGTAATTCAATATCGTATTGCTTTGCGTGGCCGATTGCGGATTACACCGTGGACGAAATCGTGCAAAGTTCCTTGGATCGCGAAACGACGCTTTACGCGTCGAGGGTGAAATTAATATTTTTTGAACGGCGTAATTAGTCGATGAAAAAACAAGGATTTTATTAAATAAAATTATGTGTTAATTATTAATAATTGTTGTAATTAATTTGAAGTTAATTGATAAAAATATATGTTTGGATTGAGATAATGAATTTTTAGTACCGGCGTGCTCGGCTCTCATGACGGAGTTATTTCTGAAGAAGAAGAAGAAGAAGAAGAAGAAGAGAATGAGGAAGAGGAGGAGCAGGAGGAGGAGGAGGAGGAAGAGAGGAAAATATAACGAGACACGCGACGTGGAAGCGCGATCATCGCTCGTTGATGCCCCGTTTGTCGACGTTCCGTTCATTTGAAAGATTTACTCACTTCGCGTTTTCATTTGCCCCTCCCCCGCGAGATGGACGATCTAACTGTTCTCCCGAACCTCTTTCGACGAGGATGCGTTCCTGCTGGTCCATTCTCCGGTAAATAAATATTAATACAGAGCAAGACAGAAAGACAGAGAGAGAGAGAGAGAGAGAGAGAGAGAGAGAGAATCGTGCAACAGCGGTTATCCACAACTTCTTGGAATGTTCTCGGGAATCACCCGAGGCCTTTTTGCAGTGCGAGATGAAAGAGGTACCGTTTTCTCTCGAGTTGAATTAAATAAAGGAAAATGCGGCCCTTGCACTTCCGTGAAGAAATTCTCGAATATAATTACTACGACTATTCCTGAAAAATATATTTATACTATTTCTATAAATTTTGATAATAAATAAATGAAACATGTAACATCTGGAAAGTCTTAAACAACACCCGGCAACTTTATTTTGTGATAATCATGAAAACAACGACAAAATATGATTTTTCAACGAATCAGTGGTTTTCTACAATTATTTTGTTATTCATACTTTCATCGTCAAAATAATGACAAAAATCATTACAAAAATTAGAAATTTGTCCAATAACCAAAATATTTCTGAAAAATATGTTTATACTATTTCTATAAATTTTGATAATAAATAAATGAAACATGTAACATCTGGAAAGTCCTAAACAACACCCGGCAACTTTATTTTGTGATAATCATAAAAAGAACGACAAAATATAATTTTTCAACGAATCAGTGGTTTTCTACAATTATTTTGTTATTCAGACTTTCATCGTCAAGGTAATGACAAAAATCATTACATAAATTAAAAATTTGTCCAATGACCAACATATTCCTGAAAAATATATTTATGCTATTTCTATAAATTTTGGTAATAACTAAATGAAATATGTGGAAGAACACGCGACAACTTTTTTCGCGATAATCATGAAAACAACGACAAAATATGATTTTTCAACGAATCAGTGATTTTCTACAATTATTTTGTTGTTCATACTTTCATCGTCAAGGTAATGACAAAAATCATTACATAAATTAAAAATTTGTCCAATGACCAAAATATTTCTGAAAAATATATTTATAATGTGGCATCTCGAAAATCATTACAAAAATTAGAAATTTGTCCAATGACCAAAATATTTCTGAAAAATATATTTATACTATTACTATAAATTTTGGTAACAACTAAATGAAACATGTGATATCTCGAAAATCATTACAAAAATTAGAAATTTGTCCAATGACCAACAATATTTCTGAAAAATATATTTATATAAATTTTGATAATAACTAAATAAAACATGTGACATCTCAAAAGTCCTAAAGAGCACCCGACAACTTTTTTTTCGCGATAATCATAAAAACAATAAGAAAATATGATTTTTCAACGAATCAGTGGTTTTCTACAATTATTTTATTATTCACACTTTCATCGTCGACCTAACGACGAAAATCATTAAAAAAATTAGAAATTTGTCCAATGACCAAATACGGCACGGCGAGCACATCGTGTACAAATACACAAATACATACACATATACATAGTTATAGCGTAACTGTCTCGTGACCGTACTAAACATTTCTCGAAGAGAAGATTGCGTCTAAGCTTCGCTCTTCGACTTCGTTTCTCATCATCAAAACGAGTAATCTACTCGGGTCCTTCTTTCATTCTTTCTCGCGGTAGAGAAACTGCAAAACCGCGGCGCATATTGTTCGCGCGAGGATGTCCTTGCTGCGTTCCCCGTTATAGCGTCGCACGGCGCATTGTACCCGCGAACCTCCGACGATTTAAAACGCTCGACCATATCGCGTAAAGTGCAACGCGCCAGCGTGGTCGCACGGCTCGTGTGCACGACGTACCAAGTAGCCGTTCGGTGGATTCGCATAAAATTGTATTACACCGGGACCCCGCTCTTTTCTTTCTTCCTCCGTTGCTTGCTCGTGCGTCGAAGCATCTACTCGAAGAAAAGGCGAACGACGCGATTGTACGTTCTTTCTTTTTCTTCTTTATTTTTCTTCGTACATCCGGATGTAGGTGGCGCTATATACGGTACTGCGGAGACGAGGACTCGGGAACTCGCGTCTCTCGTTCCACATAGCACATGCTCGATCCACCCGCGCCGTTTCTCGCAATCGTTCAAGTCCCTCATTCGTGTCGCGGAGGCTCTCACTCGTCGCCGCGACTCCTCCTAATCTCCCCTCGAGTTAACACGATAATTAACGACGGTCCCCGAAATAGAAACTCACCGAGGAAAAAAAAGTACAAGAAAAACGAAACCCCATGGCTTTATGAAATATCGACGACGATGACGACAGTCGCGGAAACACTCGACAAATGCTCGACAAAAATTTATAGCGAGATTGTCCCTCGTCGAATCTTTGTTTACCACTAGTTTTCGACTCCACTTTCACGATTGCTTATTTATTCGTTAGTTTAGCGATGTCGATCTGATTATTTTGATCGTATGAATAAAATCGATTGAAAAATCGTTTCGATCGATTCCTTTAATTCGAAATCGACTCGATCAATCGATAATGGATATTGCTCGTTGCGATGCAGGCGCCATTGCAGTAAAAATTCCTCACGGAAAATACGCTTTCACCCACTTTCCCGTGTCTCGTCATCAACGCCCGCTCGCGTTGCAGCCACTTGCATTCCACACCTTCGTAATGCTTTTGTATTATCGGTACGGTGGTAAAACTCGGCGCATATCTGTATAGAGAATCGAAAAACTCGGGCGTGTTTGGTAGCCGATGTTTTTAGACCTACGCAAAGCGCAACGCATTAGCTATTGCGCCTGTTAAATACGCCTTTCCGTCATACCACCGTCGCGTAGATTAATTTAAAAGACCATAAAATATTTCATGCTAGCTATTAAATCTACCGGGCAAAGCGCTATTCGAGCCGCGTCTCTTCTTTTTATATTTCTTCTTCCGAAACGCCGGAGAGAACGAAGAAGAAAAATGGAAATATCGCAATAACTTTTTACTTCCACGGCCTTGAAGGATTTTTCTAAGATATAATTAATAACAAACGTGTAAATATATAATTGTATATTGGCGATGATTTAACGACTCGAGGTTCGAGCATTGTCCGTTAATAAGCGCGTTGATTTCCACGTTTCTTATTTTCATTCCGCTTAGAATGAATATTATTCTGGACGCTCGGTACGCAATCCTCATTCCTAATTAATGTAATCGTAAATACTAATGCAACGTATTATCCTAACCTCGTTACGTAGGTTGGAATATTCTCTATTGGATGGCCCCATTACGTTGACGATACGATACGTGTAATTTTTCTTTCTCTATGAATAATGAGCTAGCGTGTTGAATGATGACCATGAGCATCTCTCGGTCTATGGGATATTATACGCTTTGTATCGAAATACGCGATACCGCCTAGACGAAGATGATGAAAATCACGAGACGAGCGTTTGAGGACGCAATCGTCTCGCGGCCTATCTGCAAGGTCAATGAACCCACGCCTCGAGTGAAACTTCCGGTAGAATTTTTCTTTCACGATTTTTCTTTTATGTTACGCCATATGTATATGCAATTTGCACCGTGTTTACACGTGTCGTAATACGCAGAGTCGATTATTACAATTTTCTATTCTGAATCATAAACAATTATTATAATAATAAACTTTTTCCATAATTAATATAATTACCTATAAAAATCATAGTAATAATAATAATAACAATAATAGTAATTGTTATAATAATAATAACAATAATAGTAATTGTTATTATTATTGTTACTAGATTAATTATGAAAAAAACTAATTATTACAATAATTTTTATTATTATAATTTTTTTATTAATTATAATTTTTATATACGTGTAGACAATTATTCTGAATCGTGAACAATTATTATAGTAGTAAATGTTTCCATAATTAATATGATTACCTATAAATAACCACAATAACAATAATAATAATAATAATGATAATAATGGTAATAGTAATTATTATTATTGCTACTAGATTAATTATGAACAAACTAATTATTATCATCATTTTTCATGATTCAGATTAATTGTCTACACGCATACGAAAATGATAATAAATGTATATTTTATTCGTGTACCTATATAAATTTACAAGAGGCGCGATCTACAGTACAGATAAATATAGTAGGGATTGCTAGGAGAGGCTGCATCGCTCAAGAAAAGCCGTGAAAAAAGAAAATGTATATCTATAGCAAGGATCGCGAGATGTCTCAGTCGAGTGCGGTGATCTCGTTTTCGTCTCCTCGTGCCAACCGCATTATTACGGGACGTTACTACGTGTTGCTATACCAGAAGAAGAAGAAGAAGAAGAAGAAG
>JAPYZT010010662.1:0-7500 GCA_030522965.1 Tryphoninae sp. A BG-2022a | reverse complement strand
GCAAAAATGGCTTTTTGCCGCTTTTTCTCTTTATACCTTGCACTTTTTTTCGTTTTTACTTAATCATTGGGGACGTTTTTCCCCGATTTTACTAACATTTTGGTAACATCAGTCAAATATTTCAATCAGTCCAATACGAATATTTTAATGTCGACTAATTAAAGAATAAACGCGAATCAGTCCAATTCAGTCAGACACTGATTTTTATCGCGCGTGGCCATTTTAACACGATTTTTGTCACAGGTACGATTTTTAGTTGTTTCTTTTTCCTTTCATTTCCTTTTTTTTTTTTTATTTTGTCTTTTATAAAAGAAAGTCGAGTCCGCAGCCAATATAAATATTTATATATCTTTATTTGTATATATCTATATATATTTCTTTTTTCTTTTTATATAAGAGCCAATTCTTGGCTCTTTTTTCAATAGTCTCAAAAACCAAATTCAGTCTTTCCACGAAATGAAAAAAAAAAGCGGGCTACCCCCTAAACTCTCTCTCTCTCTCTCTCTCTCTCTCTCTCCCTCTCTCTTCCTATAGCTATATTCGTTTTCCAGCCTCGAGATTGAGTCGAATGAAACGCAGACCCGATATCTCGTAACAGTGTAATTCAATTTTTTTAAATATTTTTGTTCTTCATTTTTTTTCTTTTCATCACGCTTTTAGCTCTCGATTCGTGTAATCCGTAAACGTAATCAATAATAACGTGAACAACAAAAAGAGAAAAGAAAAAATGAATCAAATAAACTCTACGAATATATATCATATGCAATTAAATATTCCTCAATTTATATTAATTTCATTAATAATTTATTATTTTCATAGAATCCGTCGCCCTCGTGATGGGGGTGACAAATAATTCGCGTATTTGGCCATTTTTACAGTAGTCACAAGTCAATTTGTTTCATGGGGGGTTGGGAAAGATAATCTACGTTTAAATATTATCAATATCAGTTCTTTCGCGCCTTTGACTACTATAAAACTGTTATTCATCTTTTTTATTCCCGTAATTTAAAGCTTCGTTCTTCATCGTCATCATTTTCGCTCCGAGTGATTGACCCAGATGTAATCAACTTGTATATCTTTCGTTTTCATTTTCTTTTCCTTTTTTTCTTCTTTTTTTTTAAAATAATATTTATATATCATTCTCGCTCGTACCGACGAGTACATACTTTTTTGCGAATCTCCCCGTTCAA
Organism: Tryphoninae sp. A BG-2022a; assembly: GCA_030522965.1. Classification (NCBI taxonomy): domain Eukaryota; kingdom Metazoa; phylum Arthropoda; class Insecta; order Hymenoptera; family Ichneumonidae; species Tryphoninae sp. A BG-2022a. The sequence continues at coordinate 6,310 of JAPYZT010010662.1, read as the reverse complement.
TCGCTCGTGTAGCCTTTTCATTCGCCAACAAACAAATGAAAAACAAAAAAAAAAAAAAAAAAGAAATTATCGTCATATTAGTACGAATCTGGTATCACTGGTTTGAATAACAAATTTGTCGTTTTTAGCCTCGAAAAAAAATATGTTCTAGTCGGAGCGCTCAATTGAACATAACCTACAATTAATCTATCATAGCCTAGCTATAAATAAATGTATTAACGCGAGTACGTGTGTGTTTTACTTTTTGTTCGTGTCCGTGTATATATATATATATATATATACACCTGTGTCTCGTGTTTTGCAATATATTGATGCACAAGTATCGGTATATTTCCTGTAAAATATAATATACACCGTACGTTTTTTTTTTGTTACGTTACTCCCCAGCTGACTTCTTTCAATACCAGCTTATTTTCTTTTCATATCCGATTAATTGTTATGGCAGGAGCCTAAACTGTCGGTAAGTCATACGAAGCCCCATTGACGCGACTGCGAAAAGACAAACGAAATCGCTACATACCGTCGTAAAAATTTGTGAATTTCGTCGTTCTATTTCTCTTTTTGACTTCAATTTGCACAACGCACATTTGACGCTGGTGAGAAAATTTGTGGCGTCGATCGAGGAGGCTCCGAGAATCGGTTTCTTATGAAAATTCTACTAATAAATAAATATATGTATATATATTGATGTGGGTGTATGTGTGTGTGTGTATATGTGTGGGTGTGTTCGTATGTATATGTCTGTATTTGTATGTATGCAGTTCAGTTATATTATGTATATGCGGCTATTTTTACTATATATCGGTACACGAGAGTTTATCTGTCAGTATCAATGGACCGTCTTTTAAAACTAATTTCCTCATCGTCCTTTTTTCTCCTTATTTTGTTGAACTGGGTTAAGATTTCTCACGTTTAATTGTATGTGCAATATTCGTGAACTGGTATAATTATGGGGTGATACGAGTGTTTGTCGATAACAATAATGGAAATTCTCAACGCGTGCGCGCCCTCTTTCTCTCTCTCTCTCTCTCTCTCTCTCTCTCTCTCTTTACCCCGCACTGTCTTCTTCTATTCTTTTCTCGCTCCGTATAACGGGAATTTTTTTTCGCGAATGAATAACGAAAAGAAGTTCGATATTTTTGCGGATATTCCATCCTAGTTTGATGAAAAGACGACTTGAAAATCATTTGCTTTCATGTTCGGACAGCGCGATAACACGTAACGATAAAAAAGTAGAACAATTGTTTTTTTTTCAATATTAATAATAATAATAATAATAATAATAATAATAATAATAATAATAATAATATAAGGTACTTTATGTAAAGCCCGGTATACGCAACGCATGAAATAAATGCGCCTCCACGAAATATATATCCCCGTTAAAGCATTTTTTTCTTCTTTCATATGGAATGAATATATTAAGATAAAATATATATGCGGAGCGATTGGAAATCGAAGCTAATGTCGAGGGCGATATTTCATTTCAATTTTCAAGATATTGGAGAAAAGTAGGCTAGAGTATAAGATTTTATATACTCGTCTGTACCGAAATTTTCTCCGCGCTCTTTTCTTTCCATTTTGAAATTATAAAAACAAATTTAAGATTCGAGAAAACTACAAAAAAAAAAAAAAAAAAAAAAAACATTATTTCCCACTTTTTTTCTCAATCGCTTCACATATTCGTATATATTATATCATTGCATCTCGAATTCTCGATGTAACGCGAAGCGACAACACGAATAAACGTAAAAATGAAAATATTTTTGAACAAAAAAAATCGATCGTCGAACTGTTTTTTTTTTCATTTCGAAAAAAAAAAATAAGAAGAAAAAAACATTAATTCGTCCCGAAAATGATTCGACGTACACGATATACGTTGTAGCTTCGCGATTGGATCGCTTTTATATTTTCACGCTTGTTATATATATATATATATATATATCTATATAATATATTCTCATCTCGCATTCCTTTTTTCTTTCCTCGTTATACTTTAAGTCTCGAAACGATAATAATAATTTAAAAAATCTTGAGTCTTGTAGGCAATTAATTTTTGTTTCGTTTCGTACAGTCTTTTGACTTGTGTGAATGTTTTAATTTTCTTCATTTCTTTTTTTTTTGTTTTTTTTTTCTTTTTAAATATCTTCCTAAAAGTTAGTTGGACGATGGCGTCTTCGACACCTGGAAGTTTTCCTTTCTTTCTCTCATCTCCATTCTCTCTTTCGCTTTATCCTCTTATTTATTATTATTATTTTTTTTTGTTTTCATAACCCTCACTTCCTCATTTTAACAGGGCCTAACTAATAGTTCGCGGTTTTTGTGCCGCGTCGTATAACACTTGGTACTTATTTCCACAAAAAGGGAAAAAAAAAAAAAAAAAAAAAAAAAAAAAAAAAAAAAAAAAAAAAAAAAAAAAAAAAAAAAAAAAAAAAAAAAAAAAAAAAAGGCTTTTTTTCAGAAATGTCACGGTCACGTGCTCTCGTGTGTCACTGGCTCGGTGGCCGAGCGAAAAAACAGTAAAAAAATTGATCAAGGACACGCACGCTAATCCAACCACGGATTCGTGACGACTCGACAATTACCGAGTTCTAATAATAATCATTATTATTATTATTGTATTTAAAAAATCATTATTAAAAAACAACCCTCGCTGGGTTTTTTTCCCGAGTTTGGTGGACCGAGTGTCTTCTCTGTACTTCGGGACAAATCTCGGTAAGCAACCCCCCCTAAAAAATTTCCTCTCCCTGTCCGTCTCGTGTCTTCGATCTCACATGTCGTTACACATTTTTGGAAGCACTTTTTTGTTTGTTTGTTAAATCGTTGACTCCTCCATTCTCGCGCTCTGCCACTTCGGGGAGGGGGAGGAGAAAAAATAAACTTGGTCGTCACTATGTCGAGGGGATTGAGAGTGATCGGCGACGAATCGATCGACTTTCGATTCTTTCAGTTTGTTTTTGTTCGTCTGTTTTACAAAAAGAATTGTTCGAGGCTCCAAATTTGTCCACTTGCATTCTCTATTTCTGCCTACGATGATAGATGCTCTTGTGATTGTTCAGGCTGTTCAGTGTTCGAAAAACTTTGTTGCACAGTACACAGAGTGCGCTGTTCAACGGCTGAAAGTGTTGTTGCTCCTTGTGACGTTTTAGGGTCAACTTTGTTGACAGAGTTTTGCCGCATACGTCACAGGTGTAACATATTCCGGGCGGTAGAAGGCTGCTGTGCAACGGATGGGATAATCGCATCGCCAATATCGCCGATTGTGGACCTTCGCGATTATTTATCATATTTTTTTAGGGTGTGCGAACCACGTCGATCGGCCATTTGAAAATAACACATTTGTTACGTTTTTACGGCGTATTTCACAAAAATCATTTTCATTGAGAATTCACGAGGAATTTTGAATTAAGATTTTCGTGATAGTCGTTTTTTTTGTAATGTTTTTTTTTGTTTCAAGAGTCAGAAAAAATCAATTCAATATTTGGCAGACAGATAAAAAAAATAGTAAACCAAGCACCGTTATCAACATTGAACCCATAATAATTTTGTTTTGTTTTTTCGTTTTAAAAATAATATCCATTTACGAACCAATTGACGTGGAGGAGGCGAACACACAGAGAGAGAGCGAGCCACGTGTGGATGGACCCCCAGCGAAAATCCATTCGTGAAGGTAGTAGTAGTAGGTACACACAGAACAATGACGAACCAGAGCACGTATAGCCGAGCGAGCGGGACCGGGAACAAACAAGAACAAAGATACGGCTGCCATTAATATTGTGGACACATTAGTACGATCCTGGTATTTCTATACAAAAGCAATTCGGTCTTTTTGGGTACTGGTGCTGGTTGTGGTGGTGGTGGTGGTGATGATGGGAGGAGATGAAGAGGTTGGAGAAGGTCGAAGGTCATTTGGTGGATATTTTTGATCGTGACTCGGGATTATCCGTCTACTTTGCAGCGACGGCTGGACGGGGATTGGTGGTAATTGGGCTTGGGGGAGGGACCAACTGTACAAAATTCTCGATTTATTCTTTTTTCTCTCTCGAATTGTCTTTTTTATTGTTTGTTTTCTTTTAATCCTCTTTCACGATTCGGTGACATCGGCTAAGCTGACACTCGAATATGAAGTGAGAGAGAGAAAGAGAGTGAGAGAGAAAGAGAGAGCAAGAGAGAGAAAGAATTTTTCTTTTTTAATCTCTATTATGACGAGAATGAGGGCTCTTGCGGGGGCTCTGGTTTGTCATTGATCATGGTAATGCGACTATCGTGTCAGCGATAACCAATCACTCTCGGGGAGGCGCATATTTCGATTTTTCATGTTTTTTTAATAACGTTTTTTAATCTTACGTATCGATTTTATTATCGTTGAAACCCCCCGCATTTTGAAAAAAAATAAATAAATAATTAAACCAATCAAAATTTCGACATTCAGCTGTATTCCGAGATTACTTTTATTTTTGTTTTCCAAAACGGTTCATATAGCGTCCAATTTTATGTGAGAACCAAATACTTAGGAGCGTCTCGGAATACGACTGATCACAGATTTAAAAAAAAGTGATATAAAAAAAAAATAACAAAATGGAAAGTTCAGATTGAAATGAGAAAAAAATGAAGTTTCTTTCAACATACCATTCTCAATGCTTCGACGGACGTGGACGAGTCTAATGAGGAAAATTATAGTAGTAGAAGTATATACAAACAAATGTTTCGAAGCGTATGAATATGTGAACTTCGTTGATCTTATTATGATTATCATTATTGATTATCGTTATTACAAACGACGGATGCGCCATTTCCGCTGTATAAAATTCGATGCCTGATACATTTACAAAAGGCACGAATCCTCTGGAGTAAAAGAAATCGATCATCAATTTTTTTTTTTTTCTTTTTTTTTAAGGGAATTTAAAGGCTTAAAACCTCCGATCAAGAGGATTCGTGGATTAAATGGAGAAAAAAATCATTTATTCAATATAAATAATGGCGAACAATGTGCGCGTGATATTACAATGGAAATCCTGGACCCCCCGAAAAAAAGAACGAAGACGATATATATATATATATATATATATATATGTATATATATATACATATATATATATATATATACACACATATATATACTATATGTGATAAAAAATATATTATGCCTTAAAACTCAGGTATAAAAAGTATCTATTTACAGTTCTAGGCGATTTATCAACGCCAAATTGTGTCTCCGTTCTCGCCAAAGTTTCATATACATATATATATATATATGTATCATATATAGTATATACAACACTCGCAGATCGTAGATGCAATTTTATCATGAGATGCGGTTTTGCGTTCGCGTCGCAACTGCATCGTAGGATTTCGTTACAATAATGAATTCCTTTCGATGAGCAGATTCCGGATATATTGCGTTACAGAGAGAGAGAGAGAGAGAGAGAGAGAGAGAGAGAGAGAGAGAAGGAGAAGCGAATGATAATAGGACACTGTAAACGTCTCGCTAATTTTGCGCACAATCCGATAACATGGAGAACACATATGCGTCTCGCTTTTTTTCCTACGGTTTTTCTTGAATAATTGCCGAGCAATCAATCGAAATATCACAATTTTATTATCTCTCCGTGAATTATTTTTGTTAATCGAGTAGATAGAATACGCTTGAATCTTTTTTTTTCTTCTTATTACACAATGTTTATTTGAAAAGAAGTTGCTTGAATTTGAGAAATTGCAAAAAAAATTGTGGTAAAATAATTCCAATTAAAGGATAAAAGTGTTTTTTTTATTGATTGAAAATTATTGTTGCGATGATGAATTATAGATTCTCACATAATTCCGTCTTCACTGTTTCTCTCCAGTGTCGATCTTTGGGATAAATAAATATTCGAGATTTTGCGACGCTCGATAACGTATTCGAAATGGTTCTCGATCGGCTTTTATTTCACGAGCCGGAGCTCCACGGGCAAAATACTTTTGTTTTTCTTTTCCAAAGGGATTTTCTTCTTTTTTTTCGTTATTTCTTTCTTTCTTTTTTTTTAGCTCGGTACAGGAACTTCCCGTGCTTGTATTTCACGCTTGGGAAGCGCGAGGAAAAGTATCTACTTTTATACACGATAAAGTGGTATTTCCGTTTTTTGTTTCTTTCTTCAATAATCTATATCTCTACACAAGGGCCGACGAAACGACACGGGGCCTCGTTACGCAACGATTAATATAATTTTCATTCATTTTTCTTTTAATAATAATAATAATAATAATAATAATAATAATAATAATAATAATAATAATAATAATAATAATAATAATAATAATAATAATAATAATA
>JAPYZT010010649.1:0-11390 GCA_030522965.1 Tryphoninae sp. A BG-2022a | reverse complement strand
TTCCAGCTACGCTGGAGCTGCTGTGGTAAGTTGTCGTCCCATCCATCTTGTAAGTCCCATATTTGTTGCATAATATATTTAGCGTTACTCAGCACCAGGCCGAGTAGTCCTAAAGGGTCGAAAATTTGGGCTATCTTGGATAGCACAATACGCTTAGTTACCTTTTCCGAATCCTCGACCGACACATTATATTCCAGGTTGTCGAACTTCGCGTCCCATACAAGGCCAAGATTTTTTAATGCTCCTTCTTTATTGAGTTTTAGTAGGCTGTCTGCCTCGGAGTCTTGCGCAAGATTTTCCAATATGCCGTCTTCGTTTAAGCGCCATTTTCATAGATGAAATTGACCTTTGTGCAGGATAGAAGACAGTTGTTCTTGTAAAGTGACAGCTTCTTCAATAGGTTCCGCGCCGGGTAGCACGTCATCCATATAAAAATCCTACTCAATCGCCCTAGCTGCCTGAGGGTACTTGGTATCTTTTGCTGCAAGATGGCACAAGCACCGTATGGCCTATATGTTACTATATGTTACCGTGTTTAATCGATACGTCTACATCGGATGCGATCCATCTGGTCTCCACAATATTCTTTGTAAATTGCGATCTCCTTCTTGGACCAGAATCTGTCGAAACATTGCGGTTATGTCAGCCATCAGCATGAATTTGTACGTCCTGAACCGTAGAATTATCCCGAACAAGTCCCTCTGAAGGTTGGGTTCAACCATAAACTTGTCGTTTAGTGAAGTTCCGAGTGACATTTTTGCCGAGACATCGCAACTGACTCGCAACTCCGCTATTATATTGTCCGGACGAAGTACCGGCTGATGCGGCAGTACGAATGTGCTTCCCGCGCTGATATACTCCTCTCCTGTTATGCGAGACATATGCCTCTGTTCCTCGTAGCCCTTCATGAATTTCACATATTCGGATTTGACATTCGGATTAGCCTTGAAGCGCTGTTCGAGCGAGAGTAGCCCTTCGTTTCGCTTGAGTCTCAGACTCGACACGTTCTACGTCACCTTTCTTCGGCAAAACTACAATAAATCTTCTGTCCTCTCCTCGTTGCACCGATTCCGTATATTGCTGCTCGCATTCGACCTGTTCCTTTGTCCAGCGTCGAGTTTCGCGCGTCTCTTCCTGATTCCAGAATCTCTCGAGCTGTTCATACAGTTTTTTTTATGTGTTACTGCGCCGCAGAATTGTGAAGGGATCCTTGATCTCGCGTCGATTAGCTCGCCTCCTACGACCCACCCTAAAAGAGTGGTTTGCAGGCTTGTTTTGCAGGCTCGTTGCTTATTTTATTGAGTTTGCGCACATGAGTTGCCAGAACAATCCTGCTTCAACAAAAAGCTCGATTGCCCCTGGTTCATGAAAGCACGGATTGACTAGCTACAATCCCTCCGGCAATAGTACTAGCCTCCTGTCTATTTTGATTTGCGGCAAGCGCTCAGTTATGTTCGGTAAAACCAAACAGTCGATATTTATTTTGTAATCTGTGTGCATCGACTCGATTCTTACCTCGACAGTCTTTACGATGGTGAATTGAGCCTGATTTACGCAGTGATGCGTTCGTTTTGCCGTTTACAACGTAATTTGAGTTTTTGGACGAGGTCATCAGTGATCAAGTTCGATTGTGAACCCAGGTCTAACAGAACACGGCAACTCTGTAGAGCGCCTTCTGTATCCTCAAGTTGGACACGAGCTGTCGATAATATAACCTGCTTACTTGGCTTCTGTATAAAGTTCACGGCAGATGATATTTCCGTCGCAGCACTGGGTTGCTTTTCTTTGGCGCGTATCGTCACGACCTGTTTTTTCGAAATCTCACCGGTTCTTTGATCCGCTATCGCGCTATCATTCTCGTCCAGGTGTAAACGCGTATTGTGCTTTTTCTGGCATTTTCTACATCCGGACGATTTGCAACTTGCTGCGTAATACCCTTTTCCTAAGCAATTTAGACAAATCTTCATTGCTTTTGCTTCTTGCAACCTATTCGGCACAGTCATCTGCAGAAATGGCGGGCACTTGTACAATGCATGAGTTTCACTGTGACTTGGACAACCCTCATGTGTAACAGTTGCTACGGCAACTGAACTTCTTTGCCTTTTCGACATCGTTTATTTTGTCGTTTCATTTTTGTTCTTGTGAAGTCTATCATTTCGATTGTGCGACAACGCTCGCTTAAGAACGTTAGGAATTTTTCTAACGTTTTTCTCGCATTTCTGTTTCGATTAGCCTCTTCTTCCCAATCCTTTTGCGTATTATAGTCCAGCTTGGCCTTCGTCATGTGTATGAGCAGCTCGTCCCAATGCTCGACCGGCAGTTCGAGTGTCTGCAGCGCCTTCAAATTCGTTCGAATGTGGACTATCAAATCAACTGTTGAATCGTCACCGGCTTATCTTTTGCCACAGCCGGAAAATCAAGCAGCCTGTTTAACCACTTGCGTTGGCAAGAAAATGGCGATGCCTCAGAGAAATCGGAAAAAGATTTAGACTTTCTAAACTAATTTATTGTTAGCCTAGAACTTTTTATAGTTTTTTGAAGGGAATATGGAACATTGGAACATTACAAAATTACACAAATATGAATATTAAATTTATTTATTAATAATCATACACCGTGTGATATCTTTCAAAACAGTCTGGGACATGCAATGGTACAAGGCATTTCTTACATTCCCATATAGTTTTTCTTCGCTTTTTTTGTTTGGTACACTCTCTACATCTTCGCTGTGGATTCTTTTTGGCATTTGTAGGTGGAATATTTCTCGAGAAATGTCCGTATTGCTTTGTCTCTAAACGATTGGGTGAGCTTCCAACAGACATCGTTCCGCGTTTTTTATAATTAGGAACACGCACAGCCTGTAATAATTGCTCTGCCACATCTAATTGAAATTTGGGAAAGGAAAATTTCTTGCTTTTTGCTATACGAGTTATTCGTATTCATTTTCTTACAGAATAGAACATACGAATTAAAAAGCGCAATATCCGCTAAGGAAAAAAATATTTTTTTTGGCTTTTTATATATTTCTCATAAGAGCAAAAGAACATAAATAACTATCTTGTAAATCCACCCCACCCATGCCATGATTGTACTCCAAAACAACGTTGGGTTTTGTTACAGGGTCGTTGTTATTTTTCCACTTCTTCTTTTCTACTTCTTTCATCTCTACTTTCGAATGTTTTGTGGACATTACGTATATGCCTTTTTTGTCTTTCCATCTGGCAACTAAGATACCATTACATGATCTTGAGATCACTTCAGATCGTTTCAATTTTCCCGCTGCTAGTTCTTTAGGCATATGTTTTCTGTTGCACTTCACTGTTCCTATGGCATTTGTTTTTATAGACTGTAACATTGCAAGCAGACGTGGTTTTGAATACCAATTGTCGAGAAACAGAGTGTGACCATAACCAGATATTGTTGTGCACATAAACATTGTAACACTTTCCGATGCACTTGTGTCTGCATTTTTATTTATATCCTGTCCGGTGTATATTTTGAATTGAATGCAATATCCAGATTTTGATTCGCACAGATTATAAAATTTAACTCCAACGCAGGCCCTTTTCGATGGATTATCCTGTTTATATACCATACGGCCTGTATATTTCATTAGTGATTCGTGTAATGATAGATCTTTCTCTGGAGTGTAAATAGTCTTACATTTTTTATTGAAATAATCGATTATGCCTCTCAATTTCTATAAACGATTATTATTGTGGTCTTCAATATCGTTGTTACTAAAATGTAAAAAGCGCGATATCTGAGAAAATCTCCAAAATGGCATTATTTTTCGAAATATCGGAGTTTCGATTATATTTCTTTTCGATCAATAAGATTGAACACTGCTCTTCTTCACTTGCGACATCAGAATGCATAAAGCAAAATATACTTTTATTTCGTTAAGATTGCTATCTCTCCAATCATCTTCATATTTTTTCAATTTGGGGGTTTCATTTCGAAGTATCCGGCACGTGTAACGATTCGTTTCAGTTACGATAATTTGCCAAAAGTCTTCCGTTAGTATTTCATTTATCGTTTGTAAAACAGTGACACTTTGTCCAAAAGGTATGTTTATTTTCGAAGTTCGTGAATATTTCCAAATTTTAGTTACATTTTCGGTATCTTTCCATACCCAGTCCTTAGGAATAAAATCGATTTTATAATCTTCATGTATGTATTCTTCCTCGTCATCAGAGAAACTTCTTTGTCGGTTTCGGAGTAGAAACATTATTTCATCAAAGTTACTATCACTATGACTATCACTATCATCGTGTTTTCTTTTTCTATTTGTCGAAATAATGTCGTTAACGTCACTTTTGCTTTCCATTTTAGAATATGAGTTACATATTCATATTATAACTATAGGCTATACAGTGCACTGATGATCTGCACTCTAGCAATAATTCCTGCTGTCGTGCCAGGCACATTGTTTTTGTTTCTGTAACAAATCCATGACGACGTACAGACCACGTCATCGGCGATTCTGTGACAAAAGCATTACAACGTGCGCGGCACGTCTTTCCAGCGCAAGTGGTTAAGTGTGTGTTGATAAGCAGCTTGGTGTTCTTGTATCTATTTTCTAGTAACTTCTAAGCATCCGCATAATTTGCTGCTGATGTCTGCAAACCACTGATTACTTGTAATGCTTCTCTCCTCAGCGACCTTCTCAGGTATTAAAACTTTTGTATCGCTGTGAGACCAGGATTATCATGAATGAGCGATTGAAACCCGTCTTTAAAAAGAAGCCATTCGCTGTACTCTCCTTTGAACTCCGGTAACACGAGTGTCGGGAGTTTAACCTCGATTCGTCGCTGTTCGGCTCCTCGCCTATTGTCGTCTCATGCCCTCCGATAGTCCAGATGCTGCTGCGCAAGGTGCTGCGCAAGACGATCTTCTACGGTGTGTTGTTGATTCGCGATTTGTTGCTGGTTTGCAGCATCGATAGTCTCTTGAAGTCTTGCCGCTGCTGCGTAGTAAACTCTTTCAAAAATTATTCGCTCGGCCTCCGAATCTTGCGGAATCAACTCTTCAGCTTCTTCCGTTTACCCCTCGACTGACCGAACTGCTATCATTCTATAATCGTCAATTGCTGTCTGAATCTCCTCAAATTTTCGCAAAAACTCTTCTAGCCTTTTCATTCGAACCTGCGCATCGGATGGTGTGATATCGTCTGTAATTGCATTACTTAAGTAAGTCAACTGGCCTTTATGGTCGCTCTGCCTGACACTAATTTTTCCCCTTCTGCCATTTCAAAAGTTATATTTTAATCCGGGGTTGGGAAAGGGATTGTAGAGAACTCATCTAACCTCGCTTTCTCGTGACTTTCGGTTTTTCGAACTGCTGCCCGATGCTCGTCGAACTGTTGCACCGGCGTGAGACGCTTTGTCGCCTCGCCGCACGAATATATGTTTGATTATATATAGATTATATATGTGTATAGCTTAGCGCGTGTGACCACCGCTTTGCTTGTCACTCGTAAGCTATGATGGTCTGCTGTACCGGCATGAGCCAATGTTTTTGCACAGGGCCATATTTTACCACGACTACCTTTTCGCAAGTGAGCTATGACGCTCGATTGCAATAGAAATTTTCGATTCCCTCGATCAACGAATCTTCGCTGATTTTACCCGTACGCGTGTGATCATGCGAACTTTGGTTTAACACAATAGTAGCGATTACTCGCTTATCGTTGAGTTCCCGACGACACTGCTTTGTGCTCGAGCGTCCATCTTCTCGCAAATTTTTCACAAAATCGAATTGTCTTAATATTCTCGATTGCAGTGTCTCGATTGCTTATTGTTCGCATTAATCAAATGTTCAGCTACTTTTTTGCAACTAAATTCTCGTTGTCGATCGACGCCGCTAAGCTGCACTGTACCGCATAGTTGTCTCGTGGCGTGCGACCCACTTTTCGCGTCGTACACACTTTGTCTTTTTTTGGCGATATTTTGCGCGATTCTCAGTCGATTCACGGTTACCACTTTGCCCTACATGGATTCGATTATTGCTGTTGGGCGCCAATTAATGTTACGAAGACTCGTACACTGAATTTTGTTATGAATTTCAGAACTCTTTTATTGTGGTGTATTCTCATTTTCGCCATCTTGCTATTCTCCCTTACAACTTTCGTTTTTTCGCTAACCGCGGCGCTATCGTCGCGAACATATAGACTTCCTTCTTCAACTTCCCATACAGAAACGCTGTCCTTACATCGAACTGTGCCATTTCCATGTCCTTTGCTGTAATAATTGACAACGACACTCGCAGCGAGTCGTATCGCACGACTGGTGCAAAAGTCTCAGAGTAGTCGAGTCCTCGTTTCTGCATGAAGCCTCTGGCGCACAATCGAGTTTTGAACCAACGAATTTCACCTTTTCATTTTTTAGTTTCTTAAACACCCACTTCGAGTCGTTGGGTTTCATTCGAGCTTCTCGTGACACAATTACCCACGTGCCGTTATCTTTATGTGACTCTATCTCCGATTCTCTCTCTTCGTGCCACTTCGCGTTCTCGAAGACTTACTGGTCGTCATCAAAGAGACGATTCTTGAATTCTAACCCATTATCTGACCGTAGAACTCGCATCGTTCGACAGAATTTGTGTTCCACGAGTTTATCATACTTCTTGAATTTTTCGACCACGTCACTTTTGTGCTTCAAGAAGAAAATGTATCGAATGTTTGCCGCATCGTCTTTGAAAGTTTATAAATACCGCGCACCACCGATGGAATCCACCGATATGGGACCGCACACATCGGTGGGTACGACCTCGCCCGGTGTCGTGTTCGCACGCACTCGAGTTTTTTCTAATTTTTCCCGGTGCGATTTCCCTTCATGACATGAGCCGCAAAAATGTTCGTTCTGTTCGAGAGTTCGACGTCTTTTATCGACTCATCTTTCGTTACGTACGGGTTTCCGTAGTAACGTATTTTATTAGTTTATATTTGTTTATAGTCGAGCGTCAGGTACTCGACTTGTGGGTTCTTGTCTGAGTTAAAGGGCTGTAACGCACCTCACCTGGTTGTTGTCGTGTGTGTGCTTGTGTGGGTCCTAAGCCCTGACGACGTCGGCAAATTCCTGCGAAAGTCGGTTGTGGCAGCGGCCTTGGGCGTAGAGATGGTACATACGATTGCACTTGGAATCTTTTATTGGGATTTTATACAGGTATAATCGTGTGGTTTACACTAGTGCGCTCGTACGCGACACTACCACACGATCTCGGGTCTTTACTGAGTCGGCACAAAGGGGCGAGCGTTCGCAATGTGATTGGGGTGTTGCTAGGCTGATCGGTCCGTAACACCATGTTTGTAAATCTGCTTTCGCGACTCTCGTTTCGACAATGTCTTTTGCGCACTTTGTTTTAAATAACTTCGGTATATTTAAGGGTTTTGAATTATCTCAAATCTCACAAGAGACCCATGACTATGAATTTTCACGCGACCACCGAAAAAATATATATCGAGAACCTTTTTAGGGCAGACACCGACTCGAAATAAGTTTTTCGAGAGCCGCATACAACATACTCTGTACATACAACATATTCTCAATCCGCGATGACTTCCACTCACCACCAACGTTTTTTTCGACCTCGACTGCACCCCTCCTTGGGACGATGACTTCTTTGTTGGCATCATGAGTCACTTTATCCGTTTTTGAAAGTTTGCGATACTCACTAAACCGCTCACGTCGGTAAGTCATATGTTTTGAAGCTCCGCTGTCGGTGAGTCAGCAATCTCTTTTATCATCTCCCAGTATTGCTTCAGCTACCTCGATCGCTATCTCGCCGTTTTTATCATTGCCGACTCGATTTGAGTTTGTATTTCATGCCTTCTCGACTACAAACGCACAGTCCCACGAATCACTCGCATCTCAAAAGTGCGGTCGAAAATGCTTTCCTGCACTGCTGACGTGACTGAAACCTACTACTATTTCATTAGATATAAATCCTAGGGAATTGCTGAGTCCAGCTATCTTGACTGACAGCAGGGAGATAGTGCAGCATCAGTATGGCGGCGCCCGCGATCTTAGTTTGAATTTTATTTGTGTTTAAATACATTTCTTTTATCATTTATATCAAATTCAGTTTCAAATGGATTATGGAATATTACAATATCGAAATAATGGCCAATACCACCAGCATTAATTATGCAGTGAATTTAACATCCGAAAATTATGAAAAAGCAATGACGGGTGAGTTAACCTCTTTTTCGTCTCTTTTTAATAAGTAAACACCTCTATCCTGTAAATATTAAAAAATTGCAGATCCCTCACAAATATGTTTCTAAGCGAAGCAAAAGCCGAAACACTTGCCCAAGAAGTGATGCAGTTTCCCAGTAATTTGTTGTAGACGAAAATAATGTTTCGTTGAAAGTTTTGTATATGATTCAAAGATGTATAAATAAGAATGGTTTTTAAATATTTTATATATTGCTATTTACAAAAAGTATTTTCCTATTATATAATTTAATTAACCATTGAGATAATTATAATCTTTTTATTATAATTACCTCAATGCTTAATTAAATTATATGTAACATAGAGGAATTGATAGCATTCACTATATTCGAACCCTTACTTCCTCCTCTTAACAATCGGATTTATTTTGCTGGTCCAATGTTCGCTTATTGCAAACGAATCAAGTTATGTCGCACGGATATGGCCGCCACTACCGCGCTGAAAATACTGTAAGACGCGGTCGGTTTTGTCAGCCATGCCCGCGCTATCAGTAGAACAGACCGGGCATGTTCGAATCAAACGGGCGTTAGTATGGGAGAACTGTCAGCCAGTTTCAGACCATGGCCTTTGTCTTGCACTCGCGCGCGTAGTGCCCGAATTGTTCGCTTCTCGTGAACCTGAGTTCGTTTTATTTTTATTTTTTGATTTTTCTGTAGCTACAAATGTACGCTCACTACCGTCATTCGGTATTATACGTGCTTCTTCTCAAAGTAGGCGTTCCTGCAATCTTCGGAGCGTTCGCATTTCCTGCTTTAACCTAGACCGTTTGAAAGTTTGCATATTTTGATGTTATACTTCCGAGAATTTTGGCCATTATTGTCACTTCTAACATCGTCTCGCCGATGTTTGCCAGCTGAACCACCAAGTTTGACATTTTTGTGACGTGTTGTACCATTGAATCAACCGCCGACATCCGATACTCATAAAACTTCGTCGAGAGCAACAATTTGTTTGATGCCAATCGCTGTTCGTGAATCCTGACTAACTTATTCCACATTTTGCATGCAGTCTCACGTATTAATAATGGTCTCTTCTATTCAAGCTCGAAATTTGAGCTCAGAAGGTACATCGCATGTGTGTTGTTTACCGACCACGTTTCGCGCTCTGCTTTGGCTTCTGGCATCGCTTTCGATCTGTTGGTAACTTCTCAAATTCGGTCGGCGCCCAAAATAATGTCCTCGTATCAAATTTTCAGCTTTGGCAGTCACTCCCGTCGAATTTTATGACATTCATCACTGAGATTGCGTCAGTCATCGTGGATGCTTATTGCTCTTGCTTCTCGCGTGTTTACGCACACCACCCGCGATGTTAATATGGCTGCTTTCTCAGCGACCACGTGTCTCGCGCACCTCGTTGCTTAAGGCGGCTTTCCACGGTCCGTGATATCGCGGATTATTCCGCACGACAGACGGCCATAAACGTCCACGCACTGCACACCAGGCTCTTCCCACAGTGCGTCGCAGTCTGTATGTTTTGGCTTATAAATACCATTTAAAAAAGTATACATTATGTCATAAAACGGCCACTCAGGTTTGTAGACTTCGTCAGCTCCACTGCCAGTTTCTATAGATTCTTTAACTTTTGTTCTTTGTCTTCTGTATGTCGACATTAAATTAACGCTCGTTTTTTTAGTTTCTTTGGTTGAAATATTACGTTCCCTTAAATTTACTTTTAATACGGTTATGTACATCGAACGCGTCGTCCTTGTTCTTATATTCTGGTACTGCAGAATCCCATAAACTTGGCTCACTTTGATACTAGTTAAAAATTCAAAAATTTGTTCGTTTGACCACTCTATTTCTCATCAAAAAGAAAACTCTAGTACTGTACGCGTGCGTAGCTCTCAGCAGAATGACAAGTTTCGACATGTTCGTCTGTGTTTACACGGATGAACTCGTACCGCGTCGCACGGGCTCGCACCACACCTTTGAACTTCCCGATTCGCGATGGATCGGGCGCACCGTGACGGACGCATTCATGCTACCACAGACGAGACCCTTTCCGCGGTGCGTTGATGCAGTCTGGTTCGCG
Organism: Tryphoninae sp. A BG-2022a; assembly: GCA_030522965.1. NCBI lineage: Eukaryota > Metazoa > Arthropoda > Insecta > Hymenoptera > Ichneumonidae > Tryphoninae sp. A BG-2022a. The sequence goes on along the minus strand of JAPYZT010010649.1, from coordinate 1,122 downwards.
TCCGTTCGCGATATCACGGACCGTGGAAAGCCGCCTTTACGCATCATGTCTTTCTCCGACCTCATTCACGGCATACGCGAGTTGCTCAATTCAACCGAAATCCCTTTTTGCAGTCAGCGTGACAGGGCCTATAACCTATTGAGATAAACGATTGTTTCCTCAATTGGTTATAAAGTGAATTGCGATCGATGAGTGGAGTAATAAATTCGGTGATTACGCAATGAACCTTTTTATTTTTTGCACGCGCGACCGACTGATAATTTGTTCTTATATTCAAACTTACCAGCGCACAGTAACGCTGCCATACGACATACATGTTTTCTTCCAAATAAGTGTTATAGTAGATAAGGTTCTTGACTGTACAACGACAGCACGTTTTTCTTTTCTTTTATTTCCGACTCGATGAGATATATCCTCCGACAACTTGAACTACCGACTCATTCGTTTCCTCTTGCTTCTTATTCGCTGGGCCTTCTCGATGTTTCGCGACTACTGTCGATATAGAGCGAAACCGCGAAGAACTGCTTCAATAGAATTTACAAGGGGGCCTTACGGTTTGGTAAATTGATTACGAGATGAGTCTTCGCAGGTTAGTAGTATACCTTAAGGGTGTTCACGTAGTAAAGTAGTAGAGCGCACTTGCCACAAGAATCCAAGAAAAAGCGATCTAAAGTTTTCACGCGCAGTTCATATACTGGTCAATTTCTATGTCACGCAACAATAGTCACGTAGCCGAATTAGTAGCGAGCTCACTTATCACGCGGGAGATTCGGGTTCGATACTATTTTGGGGAATTTTTTTTTTGTTTTAATAATTAAAACCACTTTTAAATAAAGTTAATGACCTAAAAAGATATCAAATTAAATCCTAATAATGTTTTTCTATTTATGAAGTGATTGCTACAGGTAAGTAATAAAAGGTGAATTGAAGATAATATTTTATTTTTTAAAAGTTAAATAATTTTAAATGCATGGAGATAAATTAAAACTTTCGTTACCACTATAACAAAATTTCGGGTAGGGTTTTATTTATATAAAAATGATTACAGTATTGTCAATTTTTAATTCACGTTTTTATTACTTACCTGTAACAATCATTTCATAAATAGAAAAACATTATTTA
>JAPYZT010010634.1:0-11572 GCA_030522965.1 Tryphoninae sp. A BG-2022a | reverse complement strand
TATATTATGGAAAGAATAATAATGTCTTTCCACTTTTTGTTTGAGGCCCCTCGCTTGCCCCCACAAAATACGCCCCTTCGCGATAGAACTACCTTAAATTAATAATTTCCAATCACAAAATCGTTCTTATCATTTCAACTTTTAATCATCGACGTATTTTTTAACATCGGCAATGACAAGTTTTCCAATAAAACAATGATTTTAAATTAACCCTATAGAAAGAACAAAACGAGAGTTAATTATTCGAAGTAAGAAAAACCGCGAGAAAAACGAGGATAAATAGGAAAGTGAGCGCATAACGATATGTCACCTCGACGAGGGGATCGATATTAATTGATCCGTTGAGAATAATATTGAAACTCGACAAATCTAACCAAACAGATAGGATGACTTGCTCGTGGTGGAGCAACGTATATCTCGCTAGAGTCTGTGTTTTTTCGTGAAAACGTATACGGAGACAATAATCAACACGGACGAAATTTGGCTCTAGCTATTGCATTATATATAAATATACATAATACATGCGGATCCATAAATATGTATATGATAAATATACGTATAATTATATATGCCAACATGGTTCGTACATATCTATATATGCTGCTGGAATATACATATATGTATTACACGAGCACATAGCGCATATACTATATATGCACATATTTGAGCTGGGGGTGTGATTAGCACAAGGGTAGAGAATGATGCAGATCTCGCTTCGTCCTCGTATTATTACGGGCCTATCTCGGTGGATATTTGATTCGCCATTGTTTTCCCGGTATCAATTAACGAGGTAAAGTCAAATAATTATTATAATTATCGAACATAATAATGAAATTCGGGAATGTTGGAAGATTCGCGCTGGCGCAATACGGAAACGGATGATGTACCGACTGTTCGATAATTTTTAGCTGATGGATGGATTTACAAATATTTGTATACGTTAATAATTACATTAATTAATAAAATTGTTACATACCGAGTATTGAAAAATGAGCTTTCCTTTTTGTTTCTCTGTTCCCTCGGGGCGTTTATCACCGAGTAAACGTTTTAAAGCGTCATTTCGGGGCTGGAGAGGACAGGATGCTGAATCGAGGAGAACAAAAAGCGGAAGTTCGTCATTTCGAACGTTCCAAAGCCCAATATGTGCCTATTATATAATACGTATATATGCCCGATGTATAAATGTCCGTACGTAGGTCGCATACCAGCTTTCGTGCAAATTCGAAACGCGCCAAGCGCCGCACATATATGAATCGATATATATATGTACAAAGTGTATGGAACAACCAGCAATGCTCGTCTCGCTATATAGGATTGGCAGTCATTAGTCGATTAGATTTTCGCACAGGCCCACATATCTCGATCACCGTGAGCATATTCCCCTTTCTGCGTCATGCGTACGTCTCCCGTACACGTCTATATAAATATATATATATATATATATATATATATATATATATATATTTGTGTGTATGTATGTGTGTGAGTGTAAAGGGAACGTTGTATACCGCGGCTTTTGGCGAGAAACACGTCACGTCGACTCTCAAATGATCGATAACTCGATTCAACCCCCAATCCTTCTCCCCACGTCATCAGCGTTCTTCGCTTCACCCCGTTCGAATCCCTTGACAAAACATTTGTCACTTGAAAGGAAAAACAAAAAAATTCAGCTACGTGACGAACCGATCGTCCGTGACGTTTATAGTGCTCTCGTTTAGAAAATTACATTTTTTGGAAGAACCGGGCGGAACGAAACGAGCGTATGCGCCCACTTTTTTTTATAAGATTTTTTTTTTTTCTTTCTTTTCTATGTTTTCTTTTTTTTTTATTTTGTATCTTTCGTGAGGAACTGATAACAATGAGTTCGGAGCGATCGAAACATATCTCGCCAATTAATATTCGCTATTGCGTTTTCGATGTCGATGTTGCAAAAAATTATTATTCTCTCGTCGGGTTGAATTTGATTAAATCGAATTGCAATTTAGATCGACGTTTAAAAAGGTCAGGGCTGCATATCGACCGAGGTAGATGTATTCTTCGATATATATGTACAGGGAACGATATGAAAATATGAAGAAAAATATGCGCACGACGACTCTTCGCGGGAGAAACTTCCTCGCCGTTTCGTAAGCCCGCCTCATACATAATAAAACTTTTCTAAATAATCATCGACCTCTCTCACGGGGTGGCGGTCTTTTTATCTTCCATTTTTTTTTTTCCTCCTTTTTGTTTGTGTAGTTCGACGTTCGCGCGCATATTTCCAACTTAGAATATCCAATCGTCACATTTATTAATCAATAACGCGTATAAACGGCGATCTAATTCTCTCGGGCTAAAGTTCTCGCCAGTTTTCATCGCTTCTATATCGACTTTGACATTTCGTATGAATATTCCAATGCAAATATAAGCGACGAACGTTCGATGCGAGAACGAATTTTTTATATCTCTCGTGATTAAAATAAATCAAACAAAAAAAAAAAAAAAAAACAAAGGAACGTGACGTATCGTGAGAGATTTTTGAAACAATATAACTAGAACGTTCTCGCACGTAAACTGTAACCCAAAAGTCCTACTCTCGCGCCTCCAATCCATCGTGGGTGGACGCGAACTTATCTATATATTTCTTTTCTTTTACGATTTCTCGTTTCCAGCTAACTCAACAATCTTTCATTTCCATCGGTTTTATTAAATAATGGCCGATTGCAACGAGAGCTTTACTACCAGCGGTGAATACATCCGAGAAATCGGGCAAATCGCAGGCTGCGATACACGGTGCCCAGTACCAAGAGAGTGGGAAGCGAGTCGAGGGGTGCGAGGGGGTTGGAGAAACATAACCCGCCCTTCTCTCGCGTGTCTCACTCTTATACTATTCCTTTATGATTCTCGGAATCGTGCTACTCTATATATAACGAAAAGTATGAGCGAAAATACATGTACATATCGTATATACACGATATATACGTAAGTGCATTGGTGGTTGTGCGTGAGCGCACGCTCGCCGCGGCTGGCATTCGTGTAATCATGCACCGTTAAACTTCTGATTACACGTATCTTCGTCGCGAATATAATCACGCCCGATTTCCAGTTGCCTTTTTCTCATATTGATATTCCACATTTCACAACGAATTAGTCGTTACTTTTCGTCATCAAGTTTTTATTTGCTATTTTTTTTAATTTTGACACGTATTTTCCTAAAGCTGAAATGGTTCTAATATTATTTCGACGCGCTACTTTGTGAGCATGATCGATACGTATTGTACAGTAAATGATATCAAACCTAACGTTATATTGTGCGCGAGAGGCAGATATCCAGTTAGTTCTGGCCAGTGATCGAGCAACGAGGCTATTCCTTCTATTATTTAGACCGTGCCAACCGTTTAATTCATTATGATTTATTTTGTTTTCAGAACGTCTTGGTTTTTCCTGTACGCCTTTGCACACGTTTGTTAATCTCTCTCTCTCTCTCTCTCCCTCTCTCTTGCTCTCGCTCTCTGTCTTGCTCGTTCGTTCGCTCACCTGGGATTCTATAATATTAAGGCAAATATCCTTGTACGCACTATGGCATTAAGAGCGACGCTGATGTATTTTGTACACGCAGACACAGAGGTTCGTTACACGACGAACGACGACAATAACACGGTACGGGAACGAGAGAGCCGTGTGTGGCTTATGTAAATTTCAAGGCACACCAACGGCTAGAAAAATGTATACCTGTCGCGCGCTTCTTTCTCTCTCTCTTTCTCTCTTTTTTTCACACAGGCACAGTCACGCATCATTGTAAATTCGTGATTCCTCCATAACGTTGGTTCTCCCTCGATCGAAAGGTAATAAATAAAATTGCCGATCGATTAATTAGTTTTCTAAATCAAGGTCATAATAAAAATGATATTTATAATCGATGATCTTGGAAAAATGTTACAATTTTGGACAGAATGCTGCTCGATCGAGTGGAGAAAGATCAATATTTCTCGACGATCGACGTTTTCATTCGCTTAACGGTCTTCAAATCCGGTGCATTATACAGCGTCGAAGAGACCAAGCGCCCCTCTCGGTGGTCCGTCGACGTTGGGGAGTAATGAGTTTACGTCCACGGAAAAGTAGAAAGCTTCTTGCGATCTGGGAGAAAGAGCAAGAGAGAGAGAGAGAGAGAGAGAGAGAGAGAGAGATCGAGGGAGGGAAGAAACTGAAGAAGATGGTAATACATATACGCTAGTGAAGTTGTTATACGTTTCAAGTGCACAAAACGAACGACATATACGTGTATATATATATATATATATATATATATATATATATATAATATGTATATATGTAAGAAAGAGAAATAAATGGAAGAAGCAAAAGCAGTACAGCACGAAGTGGAAGGGGAGACGTTGAACCGTGGCAAAGGCGAGTGAGAGGGAAAGAGAGAGAGAGAGAGGAAGAAAAAAAATGAAAATGAAAAAACAATAAAAAAAAAAGTGCAGAGTGACGTATAGTTGGACCACACACACATCGAGCGAACGTGACCGAGGCAGTCCGAGAGAGTTCATATTGTAATACTGGCCGTGTGGTTCTATATATCCCTACCTCTTCGCCTGTATTATCGTACAGTCCGTTCTGCAACTACTTCCGCCCGAGTCTCGGACTAACCATTCATACCCTCAGATTTATACAAATTCGATCAAATATCAATTTTTCAAATTCGAGTAGGAGAAAATTGAATTGTTTGTTTCGATTAATGCCAATATTGTTCAGGTAGCGAAAAATTGTAATATTCATCGATACGATAACGATAAAAAAAACAATCTTCAATTAAGAATTGATTCTTCGTTTGTAATTAAGGAAATCGTAAGAATGAAATGATTTTGATTTCAATCGGTGAAAGAGTTCGATGACAGTGTTAAGTTTGGAAGAAACGTGGTAGGCGAGACGAGAAACGGCAAGAAAGTATCAGCAGACTGTACCTGGATAAACGAATCACGTATTATTATAATGGCCAGTTGCTAAATGGTTTTTTTCAATTCGTCTGTTGCCGTTCCGTCGTCGGTTCTCCTCTCATTGGCTCTCCCTCTTTCTTTCCCTCGCTCACTACCTACCTTCTCTCAGTGCCGGCAAACCGTACATATCATCCAACGCTAATACTTCATTACAAACGTCGTAATGAGAATAATAAGAAGGAATTTATCCGATGCAGCGCTCCTGCGGTCTGAGATCTCCCTCGCAAACTTCTCATTTTTTTGTATTATTTTTATTTCTTCGCTGAATCTCACTCTGCATTTTTCTCATTATCATTATGCCGAATGCTGGCTCGATTTAATTTCGCGCAATAATGCTCGTCGCGGTATTCCCACGAAACAAAAAAAAAATGTAAATTCTCTCATTAACAATAAGAATGACTTTGTGAAAAAAGAAATTATTTATAGATACTTTCAGTCGACGTTTGAGATAATAATTCGCGAAACGTTCGAATGACGATACTCTTGGTTTTATCGGATTTAGAGAAAAACATTAAAAGATTGGAGGGGATAGAGTGGTGGTAGGGAGAAGAAGGAGGAGTGGGAAAAAGAGGATTTTCATTTGCATAAGATTCTTCCGAGCAATCTCGGTGGTCGTGCATAATAGGAACGAAGCCGTGGTAAGACGGAGAGATGAGAGGAAGTCGAGGATGCCTCTCGCAGAATCTTCACCACCCCCACCCGATCACCAGGGGAGGGATAGGGGTGGGGGGAGACGCGACGCGGCGCACAGCCACTCGCAGCCTATCATTATAGAGAAGGAATCATTGGATGATCTTAATCATGGCAAGAGAGAGAGAGAGAGAGAGAGAGAGGAGATTACATATATATATATATAAAAACGCGTCATGGCCGATCGTCGGTCGATCTTTAGATAATGGCACGCCAGCACGACTGGTATAAAAAAACAGTAAAATTAAATTCAATTTTTCTCACGAAATAAATTGTCTTGCAACGTAATGAAGAAAATAAAACAATATAAATTTGTATAAACAAATAATTCGGTGTATCGAGCAATGAATACAAAATGAAGCGTCGTTTTATCATAAATCTCTGTACGCTCGATGGTAGAAACGGTGTACGGAGGGTTAATCGGTTCGCCGAGGTAGAAAGACACCCTTTAAAACGTTGTCTACCCAATGGTGGTATCTACCCTAATCGTTCGGAGGTCGCGAAGGTGCCTTGACCGTCGTCTCGACCTATCTCAATCCCTCGAGTCCTATCGAAGTATGTATCTACCCTCGGTATATATCCAAAATTGCCGAAGGGTGCGAAGAAAGGAAGGAAAAGCCGATGGGCGAAAGGGACGAGAAAGAGACGAGACACAAAGATATAGATACGAATATAGATAGATATATATATGGCTAAGGGATGAAAGTGGCAAGGGGTGTCTTTCGGCTGCCACCCTTAAATTCCGGCCAGGGAAAGTTTTGTAGCCGTTAAGGGTGGAAAAGGGTAAGCGAGACGAGAGTAAGGGGATTGGGGGGGGGGGGGGGGTTTGGGGGTGAAAAGCACGGCACGCTCGCGCGTTGAGTGGGTAGGGGGCGGTTTGGCGTGGGTCGTGGCAACACGGCGGTCCGCCACACCGTACCAACTCCCCCCCCCCCTACTCCCTCGACCTCTCTACCGTTTCATCCCCCGCGGAAAACCCGTGAAAACCGCCACTTGTTGCGTTACACCCCGCAGCAGCTCCGATTCCACTACACGAATTTACTCCAGCTCGCTTCCCACCCTCCGACCCTACTTTTATATATACCCCTGTATATATACGTACCCATATCTATATATATATATATATATATATATATATATATACAGGTATTATTAACCCAGGTTGGATACACGCACGCACCACTGTCGTATACACCGCTTGTTCCTATATTTTCATTTAAATAGTACAGAAATTCGCACCTCTCGAATTCACCACCCTCCGCAACACAAAAACAACCCTCCCCCCCCCCCTCCCTGACCATACCTCGCGTTCTTCTCACGTCATGTCATTTTCCGCTCTGGTCAGTTAATTGGCCGTGTTTCACACACTTTCAATTATACCCGCGTCATATCTGACGCAATTAAAATATTATCCGAGAGCGAGGAAGGGGGAATACGATCTAGATTTTGTAGAAATATTTCGGGGTATACCATTTGAAAATTTTTTGTACTCGAGTTTTCACTTAAACCGATAATTCAGGAGGATAATTTAATACGATTATTATCGTAACGAACGCGAAGAAAGTATTGTAATTCGTGTTCTTGTGGAAATTCGTTTTTTTTTTTAACAAAATTACAGAGATTCGAAGAACTCCCGAGTTGAGCCCGAGATTCTTTCGTGGATACTTGATGATAATTAACCGTCTCGATACTGGATCAAGCAAACCCGTTATCAAAGCTAGTCCTATACGTACCTACACGTATATATAAATTTTTGAAACGTACGAATAAAAAAATTTAATAACGTTTCTAATCGGTCTAAAATCCCTCAATTCGACACATCTCCCGAGCGAAACCACACGCGGGTATCCTGGAAACGATCGACGGGCCGCGATATTTCGCGATTTGCATCGACTCCTGGCAATTTTCATCGCGTTATTCATGAATTTTTTGGCAATCTTCAAAAATCTCATTCTTCATTATCATTTTCTCTCTCGCTCTCTTTTTTCCACACATGCAGCTTTTTTATATAATACATGTCCGAGCCATTTCACTTTTTGCAAGGGGTGCGCGATATATGTATATAGCTAGATTATCCTCAACCCTGTCCATGTGTGTGTGTGTGCGATGTACGAAAACCTGCACTTACTACCCGGCTAGACGCGAAAAAATATCCGAAACTCTCGTGAATAAGAGAGAAAGAGGTGAGAGACGGTGAATTTTTGTTCGATGGCGGTGATCACGTGGGGTGGTAAGGGTAATGGCAGTGCCCGTAGGCGAGCGCGGGAGCCCTTTTCTCCCTAAGACGAATAAAAAAAGAAAGACATCTCCAGAAGCAGCCAAGACACGTTACCCTCTTCTATACGCGCTGTATACGAGCCACCCCTGAATCCCTCTACGAATATCTACAATGTACCCCTATATATACGAAAATTCCATGCCATATGTATGTATATACATATATACACAAACCATGCGTTTGTTCCCCTCGGTTCGCCAAAAAAAAAAAATCGACTCGTACCAATTATGTTTCCTTTTTTCCCCGACAACCTGGCGATAGTAGTAGTTCACGACACAGCGGGCCAAAAACGTAACGTGCTACCGGGTATAACCGTACGAAAGAGAGAAAGAGCACCGAATAACGAAAATTACACCCTTTTTTCGCGTGTGTGCCCCCGGAATCGCGAGAGAGAGAGAATCGATCGATATAATCATCGGTCTCTTACCCGGGGCTACAAATCGATTCGATGCACGTAATATTTATATCCTCCTGGACACACACACACGCACATATATATATATATATATATATATATATATATATATATATATACGATGCGAAAAAGTCCAAAAATTTGCCCTGAACATATATTTTGATCATTTTCGCGAAAAAAGGGTCGATTTAATGTTTATTTTTGTTCATCTTTTTTTGGTTTTAATCAAAATTTTCGAAGCATCCATTAATTCTTGTGCCGATGCGATTCGATAAACTCTCACGGACATTCCGAGAAGAATTTTTACCCTCGAAATATCATTAATTCTCGTGCAATCCAGCTTGTACGAATATACGTGTATATTATATATAAATATATATAAACATATATATATATATATATGTCTATACGCAGTACCAAGTTCGTAAGGTGTGTTTACGCGATCTCCGGCCTATCCCCACTTAGCGAATGATTTATCACGAGGAATTATCCGAATGCTAGAAAATACCGTATCATTATATATCCGCGAGACCTTCTCAGCGCCCCCCCCCCTCCTCCCATCTCCCTTCAATTCACTCTTTCGACCACACCGCCTCTTACCCCTCGATAAATGCATCGAGAACGAGGCCCTTGCATATTATGACCTCGCGCGTTATTTCAATACGTACAGTACAATGAATATACATATATCGTACTGTTTAGGAGGTACTACAATACTGTATCCTGTAACACGCATCATAGCAGTAAACGCGTTGAGAATAGCTGGCAAGTAATGTAAGAACGAGAAAGAAAGAAAGAACGAAGAAACGAAGTAAAGTACGAGGCGAGCGGCTCGAGCGTGAAGATTCTATCTTGGTTCCGGAGGAGCGTAGGAGCGCGAGAGATAAAGTTGAGAAGAGTGAACAGAAGAGAGGAGCGAATTGGGACGGATGAAAAAGGATTTTTTTACATTCGTAATAATGAACAATTTCGCGCCATTCAAATAAAAGAATGAAGATTATTGAAATTTCGAAGGTGTCGATCGAGCGAGGAAGATTCTCGTTAGTGGATTCTCTCTTCGTGAGCGATCGCGGCTGACCGCGAAGACACGAGAGTGCGATGACGGGGTTGTCGCCACATTGGATTCTCCAGCCCCCTTTGAATTCTCTGCACAGAGGGTGAGATCAGGAGGGGGGAGAGAGAGAGAGAGAGAGAGAGAGAGAGAGAGAGAGAGAGAGAGAGAGAGAGAGAGAGAGAGAGAGAGAGGTATTTTCATGACGAATGGACGAGGCACACGAGAGACCGCAAGTGCATAGAGCAGCTTTGTCCGACGTTGATAAGAGGGGAGTAGAAGAGGCGGTAAAGGGGGTGGGTACAAAGCACACCCGGTGGCTCAGAATAATCTCGACTATATATAATTATTCTACTCGCTCCGATCCTCGAATCGTTCATTAGCATATATCCGGGAAATCAATAAACTGTTCTCATCATAATAATTGATTATCGATTCCTTCGAATTATTAATTTCCTCGTAATACTTTGGTAAAAAGACGGGAAATTTTTTTTTTTTTAATTATTCTTATTGGCGCTGCTTAAACGTAAAATCCAAGATTCCTTTTGATTCGTAAGTAACTTTCGTACGAACGAATGAAATTTGATTCGTTCGAGAAATGTTTGGTCCACCCTGTAGATCGATGGTTTGGGCAACGACGAGGTAACGTACGAGGGTACAACGGGAAACAGAGTACGCGATTGTTGTATACGTAGAATATGAACGATGTGTGCAAGCACACGTTGAAAGAGACGAAGGAGAAGTGTGCGAGTTTAGTCGCGCAGGCGCTCACCAGTGTGAGTTTGTCAAATCGAATTCCCATACAAGCCAAGTCCGAGAGCGGAGAACGAAGGATCCAGCTGGACAAAGCAAAGGTCGTTCCGGCGATTGTGCTGCCTTTGCGAAAGCCGCGGGCTATACCGTCCATCGAATTTCCGACAAGTTTACGTACAATAGTCCTTTTCCATATTTTCTTCTCAATTTTTGAGACTCGTCTCAGGTCTAAGGCGACTTCCGACCTTTTTGAAACAATATCGATGAACCCAAGACGATCGAACGAACCACTCTTCTCTAAATCTGAATTAGTGGGAAATTTACTAATTCAATTAGTAAATACATGTTCCACTGGTGAAATAATGATAAACGCTCCGTTTCACTGATAGAATAGTACTAAAGCAAATTAGTAATACGATTGACTATTATTTAGTCAATAAAGTTTACTAATTCATTAGTGATATTACACGATCACTAATCAATTAATACAGAACTCAGCGATCGACCAATCACAGGTTCGCCATTGTTCTGCCATTGTGATGTCGGAGGCATCAGAAAGAGGAAATAAAATAAAAGAGGAAAGAGGAAAAAGAGAAAATTTTGTCATGTCGGTGAGTTGATGCGCAGTGCGAAAAGGCGAATCTTATTTTATATAAGTTTTAAGGGGAAAAGCAAAAAGTGTACGAACGTTTCGTTTTCTTGTCGATACGTATGAGATTATTACCTATGATTCACGCGAAGAATTACAATCGACTGGTGCATGAACGTATCAGCTGCGCTGACTACTAATTGTGTAGTCAAATATTACTAATTTTTATAGCGATCATTTTTGACTAATCGAATTAATGATTTTTTACTAATCATTAGTGGCCCACTTTGCGCTAAATGAATTAGTAAAATATAAGTAAAATTTAATGAAATTTCACTATTTCAGATTTAGAGACTAGTTACAAAAATTTGAAATTTCGCGATCCTACCAACGTTTGCTTACACAATTATTGTATTTTTGTTAAATTCAATATATCGACATTAATACTAATAAACTAATTACACTAACAATATACATTTGTATACGTAGCAACGGAAGAGAAGGATGCGACGCGGAGACGAGAGAAGCCGCGCTTGGTCCTTGTATACGTTTCTCTTCGTCTGTCGCTCACAGGGGTGCACGGTTGCATTACGTAGCGATAGCTTTCCATGGCATTCAACTAATTTCAGGCCTCGAAGCGTTCCATTAAAGATTCAGCATGTAATTGCGCGAGGCGATCGTGGAGGCCCGGCGCGTCTTGGTCCGCTCTCCCATACTTTTACATTTCTATGTATATATATATATATATATATATATATATATATATATATATATATATATATATAGTGTAGTGTAAAAAGGTACCCGCTCGCGTGCG
>JAPYZT010010620.1:0-10192 GCA_030522965.1 Tryphoninae sp. A BG-2022a | reverse complement strand
ATTCAAATTTGATTATCTGCTGTAAAATAAATTTCTGTTGTTAGAATTTAATTGTTTTTCTCAAAATCATTAATTGTCGGATGAAAATTAATATTTTCGTTCGATTACTATATTTATTTGAAAAATTCGTGGAATAAATAAACAAAAATTGTCATTTTCAAAAATCCTTGGAAAATAATGAAAATATTTTGAACATAGAATTAGCCGTAAGTTTAAATTATGTTTAGAATTTTGATTTGAAAAATAAGGAAAATATAGTTCGAAAATTCAAATTTTGTTGGATATTATTGATTATCGACATCGACTGAAAAATAAATGTCTGTTAGAATTTAATTGTTTTTTCTCAAAATCATTAATTGTTGGATGGAAATTAATATTTTCGTTGGACGATTATATTTCTTTTTGGAAAAATTCGTGGAATAGTTGACTGTCGATTATTGACAAGCGTTTATTTGACCCGGAATAGGAATTTCCGGTTTCACTGTCTCGAGTACACGGGGGAGAGTGATCTCACGATGACGTCCTTGATCTTGCGGCTGGTTGGTGCCGGTGGCAGGAGAGTGCGCACGTATTCCCGCTGGGCGACCCAGATAGCGGAGGTTTTGAAAGGATGGAGCGCCCATGACTCTCGTATGATCACTGTCTCGTACGTCTGCTTTAAACGGTGACGATAACGTGGTGGGAAGTTTTCGAGGTATCGATTCTCTCCTTCAAACACTCGTATCTCTCGCACGCTACGAATCTTGTTAATGTCTTTTTTTTTACGTACCCGGACACACCTTGGTGAAAGGTGAAAGGGTTCGAATTTGTTTTTCAACGATATTGAGAAAAAGAAAAAGTTATCGTACGAAAACTTCCGAGCATTCGAGTAATTGATCGATATTTTTATCGATCGATATTGACAGTTGATCTTTCGAATTTGTCAATGATAAATATCGTCAATTTAGAAGTTGTCAATTTTGAATTCCGTTGATTTTTTAGGCTGTCAAATTTCGGTGCTCTAAATCGCGATTCTGTCAATTTCGATTCTGTCAAGATCGATTTTGACAACTTGTATCCTGTCAATTTCGATTTTGACAACTTTGCTTCTGTCAATTTCGATCAGTGATTGTTTCTATCAATTACGATCGCTGTCAAATTCCAAGCTGTCAATATAAATTCTGTCAATTCGAATCCTGTCAATGTCATTTTATGACCAATTATCGATCGATATTTATGCTTCACTAAACCAACAACGTCGAAAAAGCTCAATAATTGCCAATGAATGTCAAACAAAGAAAAAAATTTAACGATCATCTTATTCCCATGACAAATAAAATTAAATGAAAAATAAAATGAAGAAAAACTGGGAATTTGATATATTCGATGGTACATGAGACTCGTTGCACCGATGAGAAGAAGAAAGATTACAGACAACAGCAACTTTCTCGCGAGAGTTCCGGCGTGAAAAGTGTTGGGGCGAGCGCGCTTCTTCTTCGGCCTCTGCGCGAGCAAGTGAAGCACGGCGCGTACATCGCGCAAGATCTTTCGCGACTAATCGAGAAATTGTAAATAGTGAGTGGATAAAGTTTCGCAAAAACATCAAAGACGACGTCTTGACACAAATTCTAGGTTCGTGTTGTTCTCGATGAAATTGCTGCTATTACGCACGCACGCCGGAAATATTGTCGAGCGAAGCGATCATCGTAATAATAACGCGTTTAAATCTATGTTATTAATACAGTTGAAAGAAAATCTCGATTGATATTGGAATTAGAGAATGTAATTGGATTTTTTTTATATTGACTTTGTAGGAAAAAATAACATCCTGTTCCAAAAATTGGCTATTTATTCGAATATGGGTCATACGGTTGAAGTAATTTGCAACGTTTAAAATTTAGTTGAATCAAAACATTCTTTTTTTATATCAAAAGAAGTAATTTTAAGAATTTTTATAATTTATGAAAATTTATGACATGGTTTTATTTTTGTGGATTTTTTTCTTTCTTTTTATTTTTGGTAATTGATAAATTGAAATCACAGATATAGAAACTGGTTGATAATGGTGGAATGTATTACTAAAGATCGAACGAGCCAGCAGTTCTTTTTTTTTCAAAATTAATAAATGCAATTTCAAGTGATATTTGATTGTGAAAAATTTCGTTTTTTTTTTTCCATTCGTTAAAAGTCAAATCAGGTTTCTAGTAACGATCAGCTATCAAAATTTGTTACAAAACGTAATATCGTATATAAATCGAATAAATTGAAAAGTTTCAGGGAAAAGGTGATGACACACGTAATTTAAATCGATTCGTCGATCGATCGATACTTAATAAATTTGTTAATAAAAATCGCCTAAATTGCACAAATTCGTAAAATATGTGATTATTTTGTGGATAACTGCACAGACGATTTTGCACGATGTAGCACTTAGCACGAGATCGTACGATCGATTTTTTAATCGAAATAATCGTCGATTCAGAAATCGATTTTGTTAAGCTTTACGAAACTCGCGAGTTGCGTGTATGTACCTTCATGGTGGAAGTTCGCGGTATGGACGGTCGGAATCACACGGTCACTCTCACTTAACTCACTGAAAGGCACCATCGCCATTTCCTCTACTTATATCTACTCCCACCTTAAACTCACCGAGAGCCGACGCACCGTCGGTTTTGTCTTTTTGCATGTATATGTGTATATCTGGATGAGGCTCGTGTACAAAATCATGTCGTTGACAATTTTTACAGGTCTCTGATTCGACAGTCTTTATTGCAGACATCCTCGTTGGAGACAGCCTTATTACAGATATCCTTGCTACAGACATTCTTGTCGCAGACATTTCTATTGAAGGCATCCTTGGGGTAGACATCCTCTCTACAAAAATATCCTTTTTGCATACATCTTCACTATAGTTATCTATGATGTAGACATCCTTGTTGCAGATATCCTCGCCACAGATATCCTTGTTGCAGACATTTTTATTAAAGACATCCTTGTGGCAGACATCTTTATTGAAGACATCCTTGTTGCAGACATCTTTATTGAAGACATCTTTATTGAAGACATCCTTATTGCAGACATTTTTATTGAAGACATCCTTGTTGCAGACATCTTTATTGAAGATACCCTTGTTGCAAACATCTTTATTGAAGACATTCGTGTGGCAGACATCTTTATTGAAGATATCCTTCTGGCAGGTATCCTTGCTACAGACATCCTTGTCGCAGACATTTTTATTGAAGACATCCTTGTTGCTGACATCTTTATTGAAGACATCCTTGGGGTAGACACTGTCTCCAGAAAAATATCCTTTTTGCAGACGTCTTCACTATAGCTATCCATGCTGTAGACACCTTCGCTGCAGACATCCTTGTTGCAGATATTCTCGCTACAGGTTTCCTTGTTGCAGACCTTTTTATTGAAGACATCCTCGTTGCAGACATCTTTATTGAAGATATCCTTGTGGCAGATATCCTTACTACAGACATCCTTGTCGCAGATATTTTTATTGACGACATCCTTGTTGCAGACATCTTTAGTGAAGACATCCTTGTGACAGAAATCCTCTCTATAGGTATCCTTCTTGCAAAGATCCTCTTTACAGACATTTTTGCTGCAAGTATTATCGTTCCAGACATCCTTGGTCTAATACTCCTTATTGCATACACTCTTTATTACCGGCATCCTTATTGCAGTCACCCTTATATCAAACATCTTCAGCACACATATTTTTGACGTAAACATAGTCATTTAAAAATCCTCGTTTCAGACATTCTTACACAATAACTCCCTTGTTATAAATATCATAGAAAAACGAAGGTAAGACGCGCATACGTACACTCTTAAATCCTAATCCCAGAAGAATTGAAACGTTTCCACGTTCATTCGGGACAACGAGCCATCCAGGGAATGCAGTGCGTTGCTATGTCGCACGGTCGCACGGGAAATCATAAACTCCAGTTGACAAAATGGGAACACCAAATTCAAAGAGAAAAATAGTCTGGATAATATAAAATCCAGGTCACAAATAACTCAAGCATATTATTGTCACCATGTACCTTGGGCGGATGGGAAAAAAATCCTTATCTAAAATCGTTATCAATACATGCTCATTCGCAAGGAATTTTAAATATAATAAGAAACATTAATTATCATGAAAGATATTTAAAAAAAAACCATGATTCAATTTCTATCATAAAACTAAAACAAAGGAATTCCTATAATTACGTAAAAATCCTCGACGACGTAATTTCATAAAATTGTCCTCGTTAATAAAAAAAAATTAGAATGCAAATAATGATGAAAAATCACTCCGAATTTTAAATATGACATGAAATATTAATTATCATGAAAAATATTAATCATAATCAAATTTCTATTATTATTGAAAAAAAACGAAGATTCAATTTCTATCGCAAAACAAAAACAAAAAAAAAAAAAATTAGAATGCAAATAATGATGAAAAATTGGTCCGAACTTTAAATATGACAACAAACATTAATTATCATGAAAAATATTAATCACAATCAAATTTTCACTATTATTGAAAAAAAAACAAATATTCAATTTCTATCGCAAAACAAAAACAAAGAAAATCCTACAATTACGTAAAAATCCTCGACGTTGTAATTTCATAAAATTGTCATCGTTAATAAAAAAAATTAGAATGCAAATAACAGTGAAAAATCACTCCGAACTTTAATTATGATAAGAAACATTAATTATCATGAAAAATATTAATCATAATCAAATTTCTATTATTATTGAAAATAAAAAACGAAGATTCAATTTCTATCGCAAAACAAAAACAAAGAAAATCCTACAATTACGTAAAAATCCTTGACGACGTAATTTCATAAAATTGTCCTAACGAGGACAATCTTATTTTTTTAATAAAAAAAAAATTAAAATGCAAATAACAATGAAAAATCACTCCGAACTTTAAATACGACAACAAACATTAATTATCATGCAAAATATTAATCATAATCAAATTTTTATTATTATTGAAAAAAAAAACAAATATTCAATTTCTATCGCAAAACAAAAACAAAAAAAATCCTATAATTACGTAAAAATCCTTGACGACGTAATTTCATAAAATTGTCCTAACGAGGACAATCTTATTTTTTTAATAAAAAAAAAATAAAAATGCAAATAACAATGAAAAATCACTCCGAACTTTAAATACGACAACAAACATTAATTATCATGAAAAATATTAATCCCAATCAAATTTTCATTATTATTGAAAAAAAAAACGAAGATTCAATTTCTATCGCGAAACAAAAACAAAGAAAATCCTACAATTACGTAAAAATCCTCGACGTCACAATCTCATAAAATTGTCCTCGTCAACAAACAAAAAATAATAATACTAATAACGACGAAAACAACCATAATACATAAATATACGTATTTGATAAGCACGAATCCGAATTAGTGAAAATCCTGCATCACAGCTGAATAAAATCGTTTTTACGACCCCGTTTTTAGTACTACGACGAGTTAATACTAGATACAATAATACGAAGAGCGGTGGGGCTCGTTAAGGTAGCCTCATCACGCCGTACGCTGGAAAGTTAACGAGACGTATAAAAAATTCGTATCGCAAATTGTTATACACCGTGATCATCACACGGTGCTTTCCGTTTCCCTCGCTCTGTACCCGTTTATTGCTTCATATATATATATACTCTTACAGTGGCGAGGAAAATGTTTTTTCTTTTTTATTTAAATTCTCGCCGAGCCACGGGGACACGACGAAAGCGTCGACGGTCGAGTGAAATTCCACTGGCTCACTTCTTTGAATAATGGATCCTCGTTTATTGTCTCCTATAGACTTCTAGCGCGAAGTTTAACGATATACCTATATATATGGGGGTTAGGGTGTGTGTGTGTGTGTATGTATACACCATCGTTTATTCCTCGATTCCACGCTAAATGTGAATTTTACCGCTTCTGCGAGAGAGCCTGGCCATTATCAGACATATTTTTATCACTTGTTTCGAGCAAAAGTAGATCTGGCTGTTTCTAGAAAATATTAAATTCGTGGATTGACAAAAAATCTCGTTGATTTATAATAATTTGATTCATCGAATACGATAAGGATGATTTTTAAATTAATCTCCGATGCGATGATTAAAATATCAAATTGTAATTAATGATATTTTGTTTTTTGTTTGGGGAGATGAAAGATGTGGATCTCAATGGAGAAAGGATAAGATGGAATCGTGATGTTTGTATATATATATATATATATATATATATATATTAATGGGGGTCAAGAGCCTTATTTCCTACCTATATGCAGCCTCCTTTGAACGAAAGTGAAACGGTGAACGCAACGAAGATCTCACTTTCTCGAAATATTTCCGATTATATCAAATCGTGAACGTCGTATACGTCCATACGTAACGAGGTGTGTTTCAAGCTAAGGAAGTCAATATTTTTATATTATATAGTGAATATTGATTGTGTATATTAATGGTATCATTAGAAAGAATAAATAGTTGGGAAAGTACAAGCAAGTATGAAACATTCCATAGCATATTGGACTATTGCCATGTAACGGTAATATCAGATTCTTCGCACAATAATGAATTACGGTTGCTTCAGTGTATACGACACGGACCGTCAGGTAACGGGAACGGCACATGCCTGTCGGACTCGATACGACAATTGAACGCGTATGTTCAGATCGTACCGGCAAGCTTCCGTCATGGACCGGCAAAATATTTGCCCATCGCACTCGTTGTCAGAAAAATTCATAATACAAAATTTTGCCGTACCGGTGCCGGTACGTGCCGTTGCCGTTCGGTGACGGTCCGTGCCGTATAGCCTGAAGCAACTTTTAACTTTGCTAAATTATGGTAAAACAGATCAGAATTATGATTTTTAACAGAAAAATTGAATTTTAATTGAGGAAATAGCTAAATTATAATAAAAGTGAGAGTGAATGTTTTATTTTTTTTCAAAAAAAAAATTCAATTGATATGTGTAATTATATAACTTTATTATTACAAAAAGATAGTTTCAAAGATACAAGTAGACATAATCAAGATTTAAATTGGATCGTATAATCGAATATGGAACTGTAACAATAGAGCTTCCGTATTAAAAACAAGCTAAGCGAAACGCATAAAAGCGATACGGAGGTTCGATTAAACGAGACAAATCGAAGGTGATTACCATTATTATTCGACGAATCGTTAGACAAGAACGATCGAGGGAGAAGCAACAGGCTGCTTAAATCTTTCTACGATTGCTAAATTATCTTTATTAACGTTATAACGTATCTTTGACTTCCTGTTGCATCACGACAACCTCGTTATCGCGATCGATACGTTTCG
Organism: Tryphoninae sp. A BG-2022a; assembly: GCA_030522965.1. NCBI lineage: Eukaryota > Metazoa > Arthropoda > Insecta > Hymenoptera > Ichneumonidae > Tryphoninae sp. A BG-2022a. The sequence goes on along the minus strand of JAPYZT010010620.1, from coordinate 2,861 downwards.
ATCGAAATTGTTATTCGCAGGATTACCCCAAAGTACCGGCCCCAACTTCTAGTCAATTAAATTTCCACGAATGGAATTTACGTCATCTTGAACAAAAAAAATCTGTTTTCTTCCTCCTTAAGTATTTGTCTCTTCGCAGTGTTGATTTATGAAAAAATTACCGATCTTTTCCTTATCAACCGTTACCAAAGGTAAGAATGAAACAAAATTTTCCCAAGAAAAGTGAGGTTGATTGGAAAATTTCCATTCGTTTAACCCCCAAGTTGCAATCTCGTTAAAATTTTTTGCATTAAAACATAATATCGATAAATAGAGGGAGGAATCGAAATCGTTATCGTTAAAGATAAACATAACCGTCAGATAAACATTCCGTATTATTTTTTACGTCGATCGTACATCGACCATAATTCAGTTGAAGCAGGAAGTCATTTTATAATGTAATGACTACGATCAAACAGTTTTAATTAGGTGATTAATAATAAAGCTTTGGCCATTTGAAACACATCATTATAAAAAATCCACAGTTTAACGAGCGTTCTAACGCTCGGTTTAGCAAAAATCGACCCATTCATTGAATAATGAGCCTGTGGGTGTTAAAGCTGCTAATTGATGAAGCTGAATACTCGTGCCAAATTATCGATGAATTCGTACGAATGTCATTTAGTGTGTAACGAGCGATCTAAACCGATTAGCAATGATACATTGGTAACATTTGAATCGTAATAAAAATGGCGGTTGACTTTGGCCTCGATCGAACCAATAGAATAGAAAATAATAATTATTAATTGTTAACTATCAATATTTTTTTCAAATATTAAAATATAAATTTTTACTGTGTTTCTTGAAGACATTTGTCTCTAAGCAAAGTTATCATAATATGATAAGAGTGTACTCTGTAACGAAACAGATTTGTACAGAGCGACGATACGATACTAGTTGACGGTGAAAGGCTGCAAGAAGACGAACGCCTGGCGAATTTGCCACGAAACTCTCAAGCACTTTGCAGCAAACGATGGCGCTCGAACTATAACGAGATACGTCGGTAAGTTAGGTATCTGCGCGCTAAAAGATTAAGCGAACAGGATATTAGTTTGTGATCAACAATATTTGAGTGCCAACTCATAAAGTGGCTCGTAGCTCGTTACCTTGCTTGGCAATTTATCTCCGGTTTCTGTTTCATACCTTTGTTCATTTTTCATTAACTAACTCCCTTATACATTCTTCATTCATTCCTGCGGTCAAAATATTCTCTGTTATTGAATTATTTCATCCGCGAGCCCGCAACTTTGTAATAAGCTTAACTATTCCTCGTTCGAGTTAATAACGCACTTCGTTTCTCTAACAATCCGTTTCTACCACAATTTTCATTATATTTATTTATAGTGCATACATTTTCCCGTTAAAATTATATTTTTGCAGGTTTCTAGTTCTTTTCTACTAATTAGCAAAGTCCTTTGAACTTTATTGAGGACAGTACGATCGAAGGAATGGACATAACCTCAAAAAACCGGGGCGGCCGTCGGCCATTTTGTGAATGTCGTCTGGAGTTTTCTCACTGACAATATGGCGGCTACGTTCTAAAGTGCTATGAAAACTTGGACGATGCACGATGATCAATCGTGAAACTACTCGAAAAAGGGGGTAATAACAGGGAACGGTCATGGAGTATTGTCCCATCTGCGTTTTTTCTTTCCTTCAAACATTGACCCTCGGCAAAGTGGTGGATTTGGGATCCCTTAAGTGGACATACCGTTCAATTTAGGATTCTCACACCGGATGGTTCGACATGATACAGGGGTACATATTGTTTTTGTCCCGACAGGAAATAAATTCGGGGTTTTGGATTAAATCCCTCACTCTACCGTGATCGTTCTTTCCCTAACCTCCAAATCCCGAGGAACGTTTTCCGGGTTGGTCGAGTGCGGTTACGTTTACGTGCTATTTTTGTCATTTCATCGTGGCGTGGGCGTCGAATTTTGTCGGTCCATTTCCACTTCTGTCACTCTCTGTATGCGAGACAATTATTTCCGTGACTAATTATTCTCGAAGCTCTCAGTGACGTGAGAGATGGAAGGATAGTTCGAGATGAAGTACGAGAGCTTGCAACGAGTTAACGACGATTGGCAACGCAATAAAGTAATTAAAGTGTTGATCGGAAACGGCGGAATCGTTTAAAGAGCGATGTTTATCTGGAGTATATTGGGAAGAAACCAATCGCAATATCATTTTCGAGTGTTTGGTAAATATCGAGCTCTCATTCCTCCATTTCGTTTGCCTTGTATTATTAGATGGTACGAGACATTCCTCGAAAAGATGACATGTAATATTAGTTATAGTCTGTCATTAATTTATATTTTCGTAAAAACGGGCGGCGATGCAAGAATAATAAGTAATCAATGGATGCGACGACAACGTAAAATCATATATATATATATATATATATATATGTATAGGGTAAATTTCATAAGGTGTAGCAAGCTTTATTCCAAGGTAGATGGAATCATTACAAACAAAAGTTGTAAATATACATTAGTGATATTTTTCATAGTTTACGAGATATAAATTTTCGAAGTTGGTCCAATCAAAGCACGTCGAGAAGTGTTGGAGCCGCCCACTTCCCGCTCTAGCAGCCAATGCCCGAGAAATAAAAACGTCTGCGTAATAATATAATAAATAAAATTGACTGTTCTGTATTTTTCAACCCCAAATGTAACGTCCTACAGTGTGCTGTCTCCACAGCTAGGGCGGGAGTGGGCGGCTCCAACGCTTCTCGGCGCTCTCTGATTGGACCAACTTTAAGCATTTATATCTCGTAAACTATTAAAAATATCTCCAATGTATCTTTGCAACTTTTGTTTGCA
>JAPYZT010010597.1:0-10150 GCA_030522965.1 Tryphoninae sp. A BG-2022a | reverse complement strand
GAGAGAGAGAGAGAGTCCGCACGAACTCACCCCTTGCAGGCTGTAGTTCCATCGCGCACTTTCGGGGTTCTCGCCCAGAGGGGTTTCCAGCATCGGGTTCGAGGACCACCCTGAAGAGAGCGAGCTATCGAGGCGACGAAGAGGGGGGGGGAGTAGGTAATATAATCACAACGCCAGGGGTGCGAGATCGTTATTTATAGTCGCTCTATTTGCGCTGCGGTAGAAACGCGACCGACAATTCGCTACTTGTCGATTCCACCGCAACGAAACGAGAGAAAGTGGTTCATAGGCCGATTAAAGGTTGACATTTCGTTCCCATAAATCCTCGGAAAATCTTGAGAATTCCGTCGTAAGTGAACATTTATGTCTGTAAATAAATTACTCATTCCCTGTTGATTTTAAGACTTCCATTTCGTGTGAAAAAAGCGGGTTGAACTTAAAGTATATACCTAAATTTAAATATAAATTGTAAAAGCTTAATTGAAGGTTTGAACAAGGTCGAAGGCGACCATTCGCGGCTAATTGTGTGTCTTTTCGTTTAACCGGTTAATAACTCTAACGAGATTCCAAAAGGATAAAGTACGAGGAAAAAAGTAGGGGAGGGACTTCCCAGGAGCATTCACTTTACTACTTTTCAAGTTACTTTCCTGGCAACACGCGACGCGAGCTTTTGCGAACTAACTCGCGACAAATAGCAAGAAAGAGTACTGTTCTTTACGTTCTTGTTGTTATGCGTATTTCTTTTTTTTGTTTCTCTCGTTCACCTATCCGAAGTGCGATGCGCATTTCGAATAACGAGTACGTTTCTCGAAACCTTCTCTCTCCATTTCCCTTTTTTTCTCTCCGTTCTCTCCTAACTCGAGGGGAGAAAAATGCGTTACATAGACATCGTACCTTCAGGAATAATACGACGAAAAAGAAAAAAGAAATACACTGATTGCACTCTTTATTGCCCCATACATAGACACATCGGTCTGGGACAAACGTCGATAAGCTAGTTATCTTTATTACCAACATTTCTCTGCCTATTTCTGTTCACCATACGCGGTTTACCACGAGTTCCGCGAAACTCTCCCGTGGAAAACCCCAAAGTAATCGATGTCTCTCCTTCTTCAAGTTTATTTATCACCGCCCTTTTTTTTCGGAATCTATTTTTTCCATTTTCTCCGAGTGGCGCACGCGATCTACAAAACTTTTCGTCATACGTACGCATGGATTTTGAATATGACAAATGGCGAAGCGAGATTATTCGCTCATACGAGGTTACCTTTGTCCTTGCCTGCCACCCACCCACCCAACTCCCTCACTCCTTTCCTCTCTTGCCAGAGTAGCGAAGTAGCTATGTACATCGGAATCGTTTCGCGAGGCCGCGGAAAGCATTTTTTACCCTATGATTTTCGCCAAGGGAGGACACAACTGTCGCGGTCCCACCCTGCCCATCGACTCTCCGTCACGAGGACGCTCATCCGACTGCACGCCGCGCGGAACCTCGCGACTCCCGCAGTGATGACACGTTGCAAGCTTTCTCGTCAACTTTTTTTCTCCCTCCCATAGTTTCTGCTTTCGTTTCGTTTCTGTTTTTTTTTTATTCGTTTTTACACAAACCGTATACCGTACCAGGCAAATACCTGGATACGTATACAGTTCGTACCGGGCTTTATCGTCGCGATACGCACATTAAAGTACACGCGCGTGGACGATCAAACCGTCCAGTTTTCCTTTCGCTTCTTTTTGTACGTCACACACTGTATATACGCACCTGATGAATATGCCCGGTGTCGCTCGTACAAACCCGCGTAGGCGTTTGATTACAGAGTTGACGTTCATTTATATTTCAAAGATTTTCCACCATGATAGAGGGCCTACGGAATGACGTCTCTCGTTTTCTCTCTCTATGTCTCGACCAGAAAAAAAAAAGAAGAAAACACGAAAGTCGCAAAGGGAGATTATACGGTTGGTGGTGATACGTGTGGTCGATGCGACAAAGTGGATGGGAATAAATTGTAATTTTTTTTGTCGCGTGCGAACAATGCCGCGACACCTTGTTGTTTTTTTTTTTCTTTTATTTTTTTTCAATCGGCCCCTCGATATCGGAAAAAGCTATAAATAGTTGTTTGTTTCCTCGTTTCTAACGCCTTAGTTACAAGAAGCGGGTTGTCTTGAATTTTACTCAGGATCGGGACTTTAAATTACGGCTTCTCGATAATCGTTGACCACGCCGATGCGATGAGAAATGGACGAAGATCATCCGGAAGATCGGACCTTTTGCGACCTGTACCGGTGTACGAGGGGCGTTTCTTCTGCGAGAGTTGAAAATATATATTCTGTCGACACTGGCGTGGTGAGAGCCGCAAAACGACCGGCTGTCCGTGGTCCTGATCGGTATCTCTCCCTCTCTTTCTCGACTATCTCTTCCTAATCCCTCATCCACTATACAACCCCCGTTCTAGAGAGGGTAATTACACGAAATCGGAGTGACGGCGGCATCGGCTTTGCACTCCGACCCTCCATTCGCTCGATTCTGAGAGAGAAAAGAGATAGCGACGTATGGAATTTTGTGGCGCGTGCTGCAACACCGATGAGATCGGATCCGGTCAAGTTTCTAATAATTTATCCTATTGACAATCTACTCTTTAAATATCGATAATCCTTTTTCAAGAAAATTATAAAATACTCCTTCGTAAACAATTTTTTTTTTCGGAAATTGGTATGTTTAAATACATACATTCAATGAACATCTTGTCGAACTGCGCCTTTTAAGGGGCTATACCAGTGTAATCCATGAAAATTAGGAGATTTTGGGGAATTTTTTTAAAAGAAAGTACTCGATAGAAAGTTTTGAAGTTTTTTGAACATAATAAGGTATATTTTCAGCTATGTTTTAAGATTTTTTTTTACGAAAATATTGAACAATAACGGAGTTATGTGCTGTCTTTGGAGGTGTGAAAAAAAAAGTTTCCCAACTGCTGACATTATTCCAGCTGAATGAGTAGCCGAAACAAAAAAATCAAAAAAGGTTATTAAAGTTGAAGGTATTTCCTATACAATGACCTACGATTTTTGAAAAATACCAAAAATTAACAAAATGGCGTAGTTCTGAAAATAGTTTCGTTTTTTGGGGTAAAAAAATGGTCGTTTTATTAATGTCAAATTGACAATTTTCAACCAATCGAAAAGATCGTAGGTCATTGTATAGTAAATATATTCAGAAATACTCAGTTTCAATTTGAAGTCGATCGGTCAATTTCTCTTATGTTAGTTATGATGTCAGCAATTTTGAAAAATGTCGTTTTGAGAAAAACGCGTTTAAAGTTTCAACTATTGATTCCGTCTATAGGCAGATGAAGCGACTTGTACCTGTAAGCGGTCGCCGCTTTCACAGGATATTTTTGAAAGTATAAACTATAGAATTAGTCCAAAAAAATCGTTTTTTTTTTTTCAAGTGTCACACTGGTATAGCCCCTTAAGGCTCGATAGTTTATATAAAGTGTACCATGGGTTTGGCACCCACGTTAGGAAGGAATCAACTTCAAGCATCTTTGAGATTTTTCCAGCATGTAGCAGCGTATCTAAGACAGCAGCAGCTTAAGTCACGAAAGAGTCAGGATGGAATTTCACAGAGTCCAATACCTGCAAAAAGAAAGTTGTAAAAATAAAAGAATGCTGATGTTAACGACACATGTTTTATGTCAACAAAAAATTTGTCATCGAGACTTCACGTTTTAGCAAATTTGTTATATAAGAAAGAAGTTACACATTGTTTTTGGATCCTGTAACTTCGCTCGCATAAAAAGCCATGTTTCTTATACTCGTACTCTGATTTTTCTGTTTGTATTTATCGAGGCGATCGTTTTCGTCGTTCGTACATGCGCACTTGCCAATTAAACAATTAAATTGTCGCGAATTCTTCGGGTGAATGCCAACGCACGTACACGCACGATGATAATTCATATCTCGATGCAGTTTCTCGTCTTCTCCCGGTCTCATACTTGTTTCGAATGCGCATTCTCACCCATCTTCCTCGAGGCGAAACAGGGAGGGCGAGAGACAGAGAGAAAGAAAGGAAGCGCTCGTATATATATATATATATATATCGGTTGGCGAATATTTTTACTGCAGGGTTTTTATGAGCACCAACATTTGCATTTCGAATTCGTTCAAATTTATTTACTTACTTTATTTCATACTTTTGGGCAATAACTAAGATATGCACCGTTCAGATATCGAGAGAACCGTCCTTACTATGAACCACTCAACCAGCATAAGCAAGTATAATTCTCCCACAGCTACTTACCGATTTGGAGTGACGATTTTTTCCGTACAATCGATGCAAGAAAATCCGAATTTCCGTGACAGGTAAGCGTACGAAGCGTTTTGTCGGCTTAGCGCGAAAGAGGGTTTAGGCTTCACGAATCACCTTCACTCTCTCCCTCTCACATAGCAAAAGGGTTTTGGTTAATTCCAGTAATCTTCGCGTCAGTCGGGCTTCCGATCGGTACGAGGCGCACTCCGTTCTTTTTCGAAGCTTCCGCTTCTCTTTTCCGTGCTTCCACCCTTTTTCTGGCACACAGACGTGTAAACTCGGTGATAGCAGTGGTCGAGCATTCGAGGTGGGTTGGAGGCAATGCGCGTCGAATAATAATGGAATACACACAGTCATCCATACGAATGTGAATCGCACGGGAAATTCGATATAAGTACACCATAGGTAAAGAGGATCGATGGTCGTGTGGAATCGTCAGCAAAATCGTTGGAGCTAGGTGGTGGTCGTAATCGAGGAGAGAGGGCGAAAGAGATAGATACATGGTCGTAGTTTCATCTCGGTAACGGCTATAAGACGAGAGAGGGTGAGAGAGAACGAGAGAGCGAGATAGAGGAAACGGTGATTTGCGAGTGTACGTAGTAGGGGGATTCGAGATAATTACTACCGGGAGTCGCGGAGGCGGCCCTCCTCGGAATCCTCCTCCCGCAACGAGCGCAAACGCGCAATTATATCCCCGCATCTCGCCATCAGGGCCGATCTCCGATTCCCGAGTTTCCTATACTGTCTGGTAGTTACCGCGGTGTTGCCTCGATAGCCGAGAGCTGTTCCTCGGCTATCGAGATTCCACGGTGGGCCATTGCCCACTACCGTCAGCGAGACCGCGTGTCGAGCCAGAGCCGAGCTTATTCCAATTTCCGCATTGGATTATAAAATTTCTCCGATTAATCGATCGTGCTTCGATCAAAAATATTATTATTTATCGTAATTTGATTGGAATTTAATTTCCAATATTTCAAAATTAAATTGTTTATTTATATTTTTATTATAACCATCGTCTTTTCTCCTCGGCAGGTACTTTAGCCCTTTCCCTCATACTCGAGTTGTTCGTATTTTCAACATAAATATACCCGGGCTTGTACGCGCGTGATAAATTGGTTCACCGTTTGTCGCGACTTCTTGGATCGTTGTGTATTCCTATATATATATTTCCTGCGGAGAGCCAAAACGAGTTTCGTCCAACCGGTACGCTATACATCGCATATCGAGGTTCTTTCTCTCTCTCTGTGATACACGAGATTTAACATCACCGCGGCAAGAGGAGATGTATATAGGGTAGAAAGAGAAATACTTTCGTTCATTTCCCTTTTTCGTGTATTTTCGTCGAGTCGTGTCGTCGCGCACCTCGAGCGTCGCCGGGGCTTTAATTCTCTCGCAACCCCTCACCACCCCATGATGGTGATGTCTCTTATGTATATATATATATATATATATGTATGTAATGCGTGGATCTGACATCGTTGTCTCGGCAATGTCTTTGCTCTCGTTGCGGACGAACGAGCGCGGTCGCGATGGGCGTGGCACGCGAAACAGTGATCTAAGCCGCTCTGAGCTTACATACCCTTCGGATAGCCGTGACGCACCGTGCCGCGGCGTGCGCCGTTCTCGTATCACTCGTACACATGCTATTCTGCTACACTTGAAACATCGAGTTTATATATATATATATATATATATATATATATAATTAAATTATATATTAATTAAATTTATACATTCTTGTTTTTCGCGTGCTTCGAATCGTTGAGATCGCTCTCCCTATATATATACACAGATGTACGCGAAAAACAAGAATGTATAAATTTAATTAATTAATTAATTAATTAATTAATTAATAATTGCATTTTATAAATTGACGAAATTTTATTTATAATAATTTGACGTAGGTACTTAAACGTTAGGATTATTATATAATTCAAAAATTCTAGTCTGTTAAAGGCCCATGGATGACGCGGTCCTTTAGCACCAAATATAAAAATAACTTTCCGAAAACAAGATTAAGGAGGTTCGACGTATTCGGAAACTCCCATCTGATCTTCTTTGCTTCAAATTAAGATTTTTTCAAAACTATTTAACATTTTTCGGCGATTTTTTTTTAGTTTTGTGCAGATAGATTTTATTGATAATTCTATTTAGGGTTTTAGAGGATAAGTAGGGGAAATAGAAAAATTTTAGGAAGGTTTGAAAGTCGAAAAACATTGGTTCGAAAAATGCCTATTTTCAATGTACCTTTTCTTACGAACTGTACCCTCGATTTTGACCATTTTTGTCGTGTGTATATATTAAAGTGTCATAAACAATGTGTCAAGCCCTTTTTTCGATATTTTATTTCAGAAGTTTTTGGCATCGTTTTGCAATTTTGTTAAAATTTTCGACTACGTTTTTTTACCTTCGAAAATATTTTTCTCGAGTCTGAATTGTTTTTCTAAAAAAGTAGCTTAACATATCTTTCATTTGGATGTACGTGTTACGTTAAAAAACAAAAAATATACTGTTACGATGAGCAGATTCCGAGAAACGGTACATTGCAGCTGAAAAAAAAACACAACTGTTTAAGAAAAACACGTTTTTTTGAAAATATTTGAATTTCTAATTAATTCAAACGCTAACTTAAACAAATTATTTAACATACTTCTACTACTCGGAATTACATGAAATATGGACCACGTATCAAGAAAGATGTGTACTGTCAGAAAAAACAAATTTAAATGCATTTTGTACTCTGAAATATGTCGAACCTCCTTAAAGTAATTGAACAAGGGTGCATATGGTTTTAATCCCATTCATGAGTAATTCACCAAATCCTCGTTTCGGATAATATTTCGTTCACCCAGTAAGAGCCGTTGATTGGATTTATAAATGGAAAAAACAAGAATTTTCCAAAAAAGTGTTTACATTGTTAATTTTCTCATGAAGCAGGGTGAGAGGTTTTATACCTATCCGCGATTTGGAAGGAGAGTAAGAACGTAACAACGGGTTGGTGCGACTCACATAAGCTTGATCTTGGTTGACACGCGTCTTTATACAAGCCAAACCCTAGCACACTTCAAGATTGAGTTTTCTGGCTATATCGATGTGCTTTTAAAATGCTTTTACTGCTTTGCGCACGAGGATAAAGTTCTCTGTAGCACGTTTCACGACTGAGGTACAGCGAGAGTAAGAGAGAGAGAGAGAGAGAGAGAGAGAGAGAGGGAGAGGGAGATTTGCGCACTGTCGGCGGATGCTGGGGCGGCGACGCGTGACGAGATTAATAATTCGAGCACGTCGTAGGAAACGCTCGAGCACCTTTCCCTTTCTCTCGTTCCATTACCAACCCAAGCTTTCTCGTCTCAGTCTCTATATTTCTCCGTCGCGTCGCTTAATACTCGTCCCTGTCTCTCTCATCTCCGCAGCCTGTCCTCTTCACCGAGACGACGACGACGACGATGACGACGAAGGAACTGAGATTACAAGATGGCAACAACCGAATTTAATCTCGCGAACTCGATTTTCTTTATGTCCCGCGTTTCAAGCGACAGATGAACTGTAAATATCGTTGAGAACATTTGATTTTATTTCCCGCCAAAATTCTTTTACATCGTTACTCATGTCCGAGACGACGTTTCGCTCGATGAAGAATTTGCAACGGGGATAAATGTGAACTTATCGAGAGACACCGCTATGCGATTGTCATAAGAATTAAAAAGAAAAAAAATGCTTCGGCCCACGCGAGAGGCGATAGCGATTCGAGCCCGTACGTATCGAGAATCGTGATTGCTATCGACACTATCGAACAAGCCCCCTTTTAACATTGTAAGAAAACCGACCTGTTCCTAAAGATACGTGTGGATTATAGCTATTTCATTATATATATATATATATATATATATATATATATATATATATATTCACGAGAAGTTACAGAATCGTGGGCGCACCTTTCACGCAGCATCGAGATAGGATAGAGTCCACAATAAATATATATAGGCATATATTTACTCGCGGTTCTATATATCATATATATATATATACTTTGATCGTTTCATTTGCATTTAAATGATCGTTACACGCATATTTTGCCGCACATATTATTCTCGAGGGCTCGAGATACTCGCCACGAATAAAATATTATAAAACATAGATCTCTGCGCGAAACGATATTAAATTGTCTACTCGAGCTGAAGAAAACGTTGTTCAGAGATATTTTTTCTTTTTTATTATTCTTGCATCAATAAGCTTTCTTCTTTGAACTTTTCTTGGCGTGTGTTTGGAGTGTCCTCGATTTGAGCGTCTCGACACCCCGTCTCGTACATCGTTACTATATATATATATATATATATAGGTGAGTGTGTATGTGTATGCAATATAGCTTGAAACTCGGTGCCCTGTTACATATTTATCGGACGTCAATTTATGCGGAGTCGCGAACGACGGATTCGCTGCACGCTCCCCCGGAACGGTCAACGACCCCATCACCACACACATACTCACATTTACATCGTGAGAGGGAAGGGAAGAAAGAGAAAGAGAGTCATCTCCATCAAACACAAAGCAGGCTCGAAATTACCGAGGCTAATTTCCACTTGCCCGAATTTATAATGCGTATTTTCAACGAGAGCTGCGAACTTGACACTCTTGTCTCACCCGTGGATCTTCCCGAACAAAAATAAATCAAGGAAATCACGATGTCCTATATTAATAAGCAACTACGAGAAGATTGACACGATATTAAGTATCACGAGTATATTATTAGTTGACCTTTGTTACGTTATTATGAAAGAAAGTGGATTAAAAAAAAACCTCGTCGAATCTTGCCTGGTCATCATTCAATAAACTCTCGTTCATCGTGACTTTATGTTACTTAAGGGTGTGGAATATGGCCCAGGGTGAGACGCGAACCGCTATAAAATGCAATATTCATTCCGGTACTTCGTCTTAACGTAGGAAATATTTCGGTGGTTCATATTACCCCACACGTGCCCTAACCGAATTTAATATTTTTTTACGCCCCCGTAGGCGCGTGACTCTTGACGTGCGGTTAAAGGAGAATACGAATAAAAAAAAAAGAAGGAAGAATACTAAGCGGACAAGATCGAAAGGGATCGATTTCAAAAGGGTGTCGCGACCCCTACGGAGACCTCCGTGGTGACGTGACCTGCCACGATCTCTCGGTCTTGCATATCTCGAAAAAAAACCGTATATAAAGTAGATGCCGAAGCGAATACACGTTCGGTGCAAGTCTCAGGGGCGCGAGTCGTACAAAGAGTAATGACGAAACGATGACTGAGCGATACGCTAAACACCTGCCCTCGCCACCTTATCTCGCGTTATCCCCACCCGCTGAGCTTCGACAGATTTTGCGCTGTAGTATACAGGTAAGAGGTTGAAAAATACACGCGACTCTCAGGGATCATCGTTCAATCACACGAGCAAGAACGAGGTGTAGCCCAAGTCTTGTATATTTCCTGTCTTCGAATATCGCACTTTTTTTTAAATTTCGTTTTTCTCGCACGGACACGCGTTACATGCGCAGGTACTGCGGATCTTGGACGATCGAAGTTCCTCTCGACTCTTTGGGTGGTCCTTCGTATACGCGTCTCTCGCGCCCCCGCTACGCGGGACGTCTCGCCTTCTCGCTTCTCGATTTTCTCTTGGTCCTTGTATAAGCAAAGAAATATATATATATCTTCAATAGTGATCTTTACCGATCGTTTCATTGGCATCGGCGTGTCCGGGGAGGAAGAATAGTGCCGATTAGTGCGACTCATGCACCAACACACTTTTATTTTCCACGATTTTTCTATCCCTGTTTCAAAAGACAGATATCTTGGTGTTATTATTGTTTTTGTT
>JAPYZT010010594.1:0-10899 GCA_030522965.1 Tryphoninae sp. A BG-2022a | reverse complement strand
GGTTAAATTTGGGGGCGTGTGGGTGTGGGTTTTTTTTTTTGTTTTTTTCGTAAATGGGATAAAAACGACATTGTTCGACGTACCTTCGGCACAGCTTGCGAGGAACTTGCCGTTGCTCGAGAAATTCATGTCGAGGACAGGACCGGTGTGACCCTTGAGAGCTCCGACCATCCACGAGTGCGTGAACTCCTGTTGTGCCTCGCGACGTTTTTTATTCTTCGCACGTTTGCCACTCGTTGTATTGCCGTTTGCATTGACGCTGTTGCTACCGGTTGTACCGACATTTTGTCCCGAGGTACAATCGTCGTTCGACGAATTTCGTTGTTCCATCGTTCCATCCCGATCTCGTCCCGTGACATCTGTTTTCGTTGACGAACAAAAAGAAAAGAACAACGAGGTATGATTATTTAATTGATCGAGATAACTTTTCAATCGATTTTTGTTTTTCATTGGAACGAATCCGTCGATAACGAGAGAAATATGTTGACAATTGGAGAATTTATTAATAATTTTCGATGGATCGTTCGATATTTCGATTAATCGCAGATCGTTCGACATATCGATCAATCGTCGATCGACCGATATATCGATTAATCGTCGATCGTTCAATATATCGATCAATCAACGATCGATCGATATATCGATCAATCGCCAATCGTTCGATATATCGATTAATCATCGATCATTCGATATATCGATCAATCGCCAATCTTTCGATATATCGATTAATCGTCAATCGTTCGATATATGGATTAATCGTCGACCATTCGATATATCGATCAATCGCCGATGGTTCGATATATCGATCAATGGTCGACCTTTCGATTTTCAATCGCTACAAATTATCATTAATATTATTATTATTAGAGAATATTTTTATAACGAAATTACTTCGTTTTTCCGTCACTTGCACTTCGTTCTTTTTCTCGCGACCACGTTTACGTCTCAGCCGACGTTTTTTCGAAGAAGACGACGCGATTGGCGACGACATGGATGCCACTTAATAAATTCGATCGTTACTCGTACAAGAAATGAGAAAATATTTGGCAAACTTAGTTTTCCATCGAGCGTTGGCTATTAGTATCGACGTGTATACCGCTACGTCGACGAGTTTTCTGACGATGAGACACATCGTCGATCGTCGGACAGTCCCTTGGGACAAATATGTATATTTATATATTAGAAAATCTATTTACCCCTTCTCTCACATATTGTAGGGGTGGGGGGAGGCGATGCGATTCGTCGAAAACAACCCCGGGGGCGCTAATCGACGCTTTAAATCGTATTAAATCATCAGGCATAACGCACTACCTGTACTTCATACCCAAAATTACTCTCCCAAGGGATTTTCCTCAAGGCTATATTTGCGCTGACGTCACTCGTCGATTCATAACAGGCTCGCCCCGACCGTTTAAATATTTCTCGCTCCTACGGGGAGGGGAAAGGGAAAATTCTCTTCTACGGTCGCGCACTTTCACCGTGTCGTTTACCCGACGACTCGGCTAGAAAATCATGCCAAAATCATTTTCCACCCGAACCATTACAAATAATTAAATAATTGCAAATTTTCGTTCTAGATAAAAGAGATAAGAAAAAAACAAAACAAATCGAACAAATGTTGAAAAAAAAAAGGAAAAGTAATTCTAATTAATTAAAATCGTACGAAATAATTAGATATTATTTTCTTTTTTTATACGAATCGAGATTCGTCAAAATTTCGAGACTTTTTCCGTATTGACAGAAACAAAGAAAAGAAAAGAATAAAAGAAAAAGCAATTCTAATTAATTAAAATCGTACGAATTAATTAAAAATCACTTTTCCTTTTTCTTATCGTTTTTTTTTTATGAATCGAAATTCGTCGTAGTTTCGAGACTTTTTCGGTATTCACATAAACAAAGAAAAGAAAATAAAAAAGAAAAAGCAATTCTAATTAATTAAAATCGCACGAATTAATTAAAAATCACTTTTCCTTTTTTTACGAATGAAAATTCGTCGAAGTTTCGAGACTTTTTCGGTATTGACGAAACAAAACGAAAAAAGAACGAAACGAAAGAAAAGAAGAAGAAAAAAAAAATAAATCAAACCCACACAGAGAGACGCGCATGCGCACAATAAAAGTCAAAACGAACAACCAAACAAAAAAAAAAAACAAAAAAAAAAAAAAAAAAAAAAAAAAAAAAAAAAAAAAAAAAAAAAAAAAAAAAAAAAAAAAAAAAAACAACAAGAAAAAAGAGTCTTCGTCACGACAACGAGAAAAATTTAATCCTTCGATACGAAGCAGCGAACTTTTGTGCCTCGTACGATGAAAAAACCAAAAGACAAAAAAACAAAGAACAAAAAAACAAACGAAAAAGAAAGAAAACCGGGCGAACATTCGCATAACGAGCGTCATCGAGCGTGACCAAAGTCGATGTGTGCTTTATCGATCGTCGATCTTTCGAAAATTTTTTCGTGCGCATGCGCACACTCCGCGATTTATTTCGACGCGAACGAAAAATACGACGCTTCGCGAGAACAAAAATGAAACAAAAAGACAATACAAATAAACAAATTCAATGAGAAGCGAGAGGAAGAGAGAGAGAGAGAGAGAAAGAGAATGGTAAAGAGGAAGAAAAACAAAATTATGTCGCCAGACGCGTCTCGAGGTCTTTGTCCCGCCGAATTTCGTCCACCGAGAGAGAGAAGCGACTCTCCCCTCTCCAAAAATTTCAATGAATCATCGTAATCGCGCCTGATATAAATTTTTCTCTCCTTCCGTTAATCAATTTTTCTCACTATTTCATACGATTTTAATTAATTAAAATTACTTTCTATCTTTTTACTTTCGTCAACAGTGAACAAATTTCGAAACTTTGAATAATCTCGATTCGTTACAAAAAAAAAAAAAAACAAAGTAAAGAAAATAAACGTGCGCAATTTCCGGTTTTTTAATTATTTGTTTTTAATTAAATTGTCCTTGACCTTGCTCGTGAGCTCGTTACCGATAAAACGAATCGGATAAACGTAATCGAGTTCGTTTTGTTAATAAAGCGCGTACGCACGTTTCTCTACGTCGAATGTCGATTGTCGAGTGAAACGTGAAAAAACGAAAGAAGAGGAAAAAAAAAACAATGAGTAACAAAGTGTATCGTTTTACTCGTTAGAAATAATTCGAGAAAACTTAATATAGAAATTGGAACGAAGTCTTGACGAGACCTCGTGTCGAATGTTTCTTTTTTTTTTTAATCGTTTTTTCTTTCTTTTTTTTTTTTTTTTTTTGCTTATCGTCGAATCGACGAGGATGATGATTAGTGAGAAAATTAGTCGACGTTTTAGGAGCGTTTTGTTAAACGCTCGGCTCGTCGATCGGCCGAGATGTATACGTAAATAGTAACGCGAATGGGAAGAAGAACTTAAGTACTTACGACGGATGTGACAAAGGAAACGTACTCGCTCGACGACCTTCCGATTTGTTAATGTGGGTACAATATTTTATGTGCGTTGAGCACGCACGGGTAATGGAAAATTGTCGTAGAATTATACGCCACTGAATTTCCGACGATGCGTCGACGTTGGATGGAAATGTGTGATGATAATAATAATAATATTTTGGAAGGCCACGAAAAAAATTTCAAAATTGTGAAAAAGAAATTATTTTTGTCTTGAGAATCATTTTTTTGCTACGGTAGGTACATTTTCGTCGGAAATGTTCAGTACTTCATGAAAATCGTGAACATTCTTTCGATAGTTCAAAATTGCTGACAATAATAACGATAATAATAATAAAAATTGCAATAATAATAATAATATTTTGACATTTCGTCCATGAATTTTTGTGCGAGAGGGAAATGACCGTGATATTCGTGATCAAGGAAAAATTTACGATTTTATAAGTGCCTGATCAAATTTGTGTAAGGGGAAAAGAAAATTAGCAAAATTTTGAAAAGCCACAAAAAAAAGTTCCAAAATTGAGAAAAATAAATTTTTGTCTCAAGAATAATTTAGCTAGAGTGCATTTTCGTCGGAAACCTCCAGCACATCGTGAAAATCATGAACGTTCCTTTGATAGTTCAAAATTGCCGGCGATAATAATAATAATAATAATAATAATAATAATAATAATAACAATATCAATAATATTTCAATATTTCGCCCATGAATTTTTGTGCGAGAGGGAAATGACTGCGATATTCGTGATCAAGGGAAAATTTACGATTTTATAAGTGCCTGACAAAATTTGTGTAAGGGGAAAAGAAAATTAGCAAAATTTTGAAAAGCCACAAAAAAAAGTCTCAAAATTTCTTTTTCACAATTTTGAAACTTTTTTTTAGAGTACATTTTCGTCGGACATCTCGAGCACATCGTGAAAATCATGAACATTCCTTTGATAGTTCAAAATTGCCGACAACAATAATAATAATAATAATAATAAACGTTACAATAATAATAATAATAATAATAAAAATTAATGCGACGAATAAAATGGTCCGTTGACACACATAACGTTGCGCGTCGCGGTTTTTACACACATCGCGTCCCTTTCGAGTTATCAGCACAATCGCGTTCTCTATCGAATAATTTTACTCATACGGGAGTCGATATACGGAATGGAATCTTTCTTCATCTTGGGACATTAGCATTACCAGAAGCCGAGAGCTTGTTACGCGGTCTCTGTCGAATCCTTGACCCGAGTTCTCGACGATGAATATAATTATCGTCGAAAGATCGAGAATTTCTGGTAAACCTGCATGCGATTCGTCCCCCGATTTTTTCCTTTTTTTCACTCGATTTAACATCAAATAAAACGAGAATTAATACGAGAATGAAATTACAAAATTCTTGTTTTTTTTTATAAATTATGAAGGAAATTATTATTGGAATTTTAATCTTCCGCCATTGCTTTTTAAATTTGTCTTCTTTCGATTTATCGACTGTTATTTTTCCATCAATATTAATAAGTAATATAAATTATAAACTAATTATTTATCGATATTTTTTATATCGACGAATAAAAGAATGTTTTAATATTAACAATTTGGCGAGTTGGCAATGGTCGAGTGGTTAGCATTGAAGCTTGCTAATCGAGGGGTCGGCGGATCGAGTCCAGCTCAAGTAACAAAATTTTATTTCATTTTTTTTTATTGATTATTGTTTAAAAACAAAGTAAGAAAATTATTAGCATTTCTTATTTCGCCTCAGATATTTGGAAGACGGATAGCAATGGATAAACCACGATAAAAAAACGACACTAAAATGTCTACACTATCACACCTCGGATCGAATGAACTAACGCCAACGACGTGAAACAATGGCGCACGCGTTTGATTGATTTTAAGGAACTCGAGAATGCACCCTTCAAAAACAGAAGCTACGTCGAAACATATTATCGAAGACAACGATACCAACGACGTGGATCGATGGAAAATTGTCGGAAGATTGATAACGAGCGTGCGAGAAAAATCGCAAGAGAAACAAAACAAAACAAAACAAAACAAAAAAAAAAGTTCAATATTTAAATTCCGACATTAATCCTAACGTTTCATCGTCGCTCGTGCGACAAAAAGAAAAATTAATTATTCCCATCGAATAAATCAATTTACTTCACCCGACACAAGCATAACGGAATAAAAGATTAATGACGTTCGAGAAATCGAGTTATTTCGCTTCAAACTTCCATTTTTCTTTTTTCTTCATTATTTCATTATTCCCCCCACAATTTGTTTCAACAAAAGAAAACTCATCGATTTATCGCTACAAACATTGTTCCGCGATTACTCACCCAAAGTCGGTGAAAATATTAACATTGCTGTACGTCACGTGACTATCCAATGACTTAAGAGCAGGAAAAGAAACAAAACTAAGCCCAAAGATAAGAAGAACAACAACAACAAGAATTTCAAAGAAGAGGAAGGAAGAAGTGGAGGGGGGAGGGGGGGGGGTTGTTCACTTCCTTCCATTGGCCGAGGTAAGTCGATCCATCCATCTCGCTAATCCCAACGTTTCGTTTACTTTTCATTATATTGTTATTCGCCTCGTTCCTCTTTCTTCTTCATTTTTTTTTTTCCTTTTGCCCGAGACGATTATGACGAGTGGAACAGATGGTCGCGGGTCTTCGAAGATTCCCGTCGAGACGTTAAAAAAACAAACAAGCCGCACTTGCGGTAATAACACGAAATTATTCTTTATCGTGTGAATATAAGTTCGATACGAGGGAAATAAAACGTCGCGAATGTGTGAAAGAGAGATGAACGATACGAGAGAGAGAGAGAGAGAGAGAGAGAAAGAGAAAATTTTTTTTTTTTTTTTTTTTCAAAAAAGTAATAAAAAAAAGAGAATTATACGAAGACGAGAAGCACGCGCGAACGGACTAATATTTTGATCGATAAACGCACATGTTGTCGGGAGAGGTTTGTCGTCTCTTTTGTGCTCGAGGAGAAGCTTAGACGATTTACGAGTTTCGTGTTTAAAAAGGCCCGGGCAACACGTTGGAACTCAAACGAGTGCACACGAATTAACATAAATGTTTTTGGTCTTACAAAATTTGTCGCTCGGTTTGTACATCGGAGTCGAGACACTTTCTTTTTTTTTTTTTTTTTTTTTTTTTTTTTTTTTTTTTTTTTTTTTTTTTCTCTTTTTTTTTTTTTTTGTTTTTTTTTTTTTTTTTTTTTTTTTTTTTTTTTTTTTTTTTTTTTTTTTTTTTTTCGTTTCTTTTTTTTTGTTTTTGTTTTTTTTTTCTTTAAGGAAAGCTTCTCGACCTTCGACGTAACGAAAAATATCGTTGGGGCTCGTCGTGCGATAATTTTCTTTTTTTCTTTTTCTTTTTGCTTCGACTAACGCTTCGACAGTGATTCTCTTATGTAAAATTCGGGTGAGAGAAAAAGAGCGAGAGATTGACCGATTGATATGGTTGATTGTGACACTTGTTAGATAGCTATGGGATGATACAGAGATCTCAGCGAGTCTCGAATCTTGCATATATGTGAATTTGCAAATTTTTGAATTTTTGACAGTTTAATTAATTTATAAAATTTTAGCAGGTATAATAATATGAGAATGCAATAATGTAAGAACATAAATATAATAGAATATGGTAAGAGAGGGAGAGAGAACTGGAAGTAAATATTCGAAAAGTGTCCAATTTTGATTTTGTACTTTTTACTTTGTTTCTGAATTTTTAATGGGGGGGGGGGGGGGGCATTCGAAAGCCCCGATCTAATCTTCTTTGATTCAAATTGAAATTTCTTCAAAACGATTCAACATTTTTCAATGAATTTTCTTTTAGTTTTGTTCAGTTAAACTTTATTAATAATTCTGTGGAGAGTTTTTGAGGAAGTAGAAAATTGTTGGAAACAGTTGAAAATCGAAAAACATTGGTTTGAAAAAATGCCAATTTTCAATGTACCTTTTCTGAGGAACGGTACGTTCGATTTTGACAATTTTTGTTGTGCGTGTATATTGAAGCGTTATAAACAATTTGTCCAGTCATTTTTTCGATACTTTGTTTCAGAATTTTTTGACATCGTTTTGAAAATTTGTTACAATTTTTAACTTTTTTTAAAATTTGAATATATTTTTCTCGGATCTGAATCGTTTTTTTTTTAAATGATTGGACACATCCTTCGTTTTGATGTATTAGTTACATAAAAAAAAATATGTCGATACGACGAGTGAATTTCCTTTTTAGAAGACACGATTTTCTGAAAAAGTTTGAATTTCTAATAAATTCAAACGTTAACTTCAAAAAATTATTTAACATACTTCCACTGCTCGGAATTTCATGAAATTTGAACCGCGTATCAAAAAAGACACGCACTTTCAGAAAAAAAATTTTTTAGAAAATTTATTTTTTGACTCTGCAATATGTCGAACCTCCTTAAGATTTTGATGATAAGGATAAGAAAAAAAATTTTTAGAAAATTTATTTTTTGACTCTGCAATATGTCGAACCTCCGTAAGATTTTGATGATAAGGAAAAGAAACAAATTTTTTAGAAAATTAATTTTTTGACTCTGCGATATGTCGAACCTCCTTAAGATTTTGATGATAAGGAAAAGAAAAAAAATTTTTAGAAAATTAATTTTTTGACTCTGCGATATGTCGAACCTCCTTAAGATTTTGATGATAAGGAAAAGAAAAAAAATGTTTAGAAAATTAATTTTTTGACTCTGCGATATGTCGAACCTCCTTAAGATTTTGATGATAAGGATAAGAAAAAAAATTTTTAGAAAATTAATTTTTTGACTCTGCAATATGTCGAACCTCCTTAAAATTTTGATGATAAGGAAAAGAAAAAAAATTTTTTAGAAATTTAATTTTTTGACTCTGCAATATGTCGAACCTTCTTAAGATTTTGATAATAAGGAAAAGAAACAAATTTTTTAGAAAATTAATTCTTTGACTCTGCAATATGTCGAACCTCCTTAAGATTTTGATGATAAGGAAAAGAAAAAAAATTTTTAGAAAATTAATTTTTTGACTCTGCAATATGTCGAACCTCCTTAAAATTTTGATGATAAGGAAAAGAAAAAAAAATTTTTAGAAATTTAATTTTTTGACTCTGCGATATGTCGAACCTCCTTAAAATTTTGATGATAAGGATAAGAAAAAAAATTTTTTAGAAATTTAATTTTTTGACTCTGCGATATGTCGAACCTCCTTAAAATTTTGATGATAAGGAAGCGATAAGAGTTTTTATTAAGACGAACAAGAGTCTTCTTTGAACTTACAACAGCGAGAATTTTTTTGAATATTTTTTTTTTCCAGAAGAAGCGACCTTGATTTTTTGATTTTTTTTCTTTCCGTCATCGCTCGTTGGAGTATGCGCGCGTACGTTTAATTTTAGTCAGGCAGATCGCGAGAGACGTTCCAGACACACACCGCTCGACTGCGAAAACACATCGCGGTTCAAGTCGGTTCATTACACGAGAATCCTTGAGAATTCCTCGCGTCGTATTTAAAATACCGATCGACGGTGTATTACGAAAAAGAAAGAGAGAAAAAGGAATTATTTAAATGGGAGGCAAAACGACGAGAGAAGATATCTATTAATTTTTTTTATTTTGTATTATGCGGGATTTAAAAAAAAAAAAAAAAATCGCAAAAATGATTTGAAACGAATTTACGATGAAATAACTTTAAATTATATATTTTTTTCTTCTTAAATAGGAATTCTACGTTTTTCGAACGATGGAACAATTATTCATACGGTAATGTCGATAATTTCTGAAGAATTATTACGAATACGTAATTTTAGTGGAAAATTAGTTTCGCACTTTTTTTTGTTTTTTATTTTTTTTACGGTCCCGGCGTTTCGTACGAGTGTACGATAATATTGCAATTAATGACGCGAAAGTCCTGTTGCAACATTTTGCGTTTGAACGACGTTACGATTTCGCGCCAAAAATTTAAAAAAGACAATCGCGTTGTACTTCCGGTTTCGTCGTTTTTTTTTTAGGCAAAAAACATATTCGACGTCTACAAAATTCCTCTCGTTTCTTGTTTGTCTATTGTCAACGATGGACTTAAAATCTTGAAAAATTTTAAAGGAAGAAAATACATTTTTTGTATCGCTCTCGTTTGTCAGCGATGGACTAAAAATCTTGAAAAATTTTAAAGGAAGAAAATACATTTTTTTGTATCGAACAAGAAACAAAATAAAGTTATAAGAAAAAAAAAACAAAAAAACTAAAATTTCGAGGGCTTTGTTTATCCCCCCCCCCCCCTCTTTCCTTCCGTTCTAATTCATCGAGGATGTAGTGCGATCTCAGAGCAAATTTTTCGTTCCCCTCGATAAAAACGAAATAGTTTCTCGGTCGATGCGTGAGTCATCCAAGAATTACTCATACTATGACCTGCCCGAAGGTTGCTAAGATCCGTGGTATCTTATACAAACTCTTTTAGCGCCAGTGGGCCGTGTATATAAAATGTAGGTACGTAACACGTGTATATTAACATTATTTTTCTTCCAAATTTTATTACATCTGTCATTCAGCAATATCGCTAGCCAATTATTTTCAATATTTAAAGCACATTGTACGAAAAATGCATTTTTCTACTAAATCAATTCGTAAGAAGAACGAAAATAAAATTAATTTTTAATGGAAATTATGACCTAAAATTATTCTGATGAAATTATATGATTGGTGGAAAATACAGGAAATTCATATTTGTGAGTTTTATAGAGAAATAAATTAAGTTTGTTGAATAAAATGTAAGGAGGGAGCAGAAATTTGAGATTAGATGTAAGATTTTGTATAAAAAAAAAAGCTACAAAGGTGTGCTAATAATGGAACAAAGCGAAAATTAAAATATTTTAGAATAAAATTTGGACCCAGAGTTCCATTAATATATTTTGAATGTTTTTTCTTTCATTTTTTACAAAAAATATAATAATTACAAAATGATTTTGTACAAAAGTTAAATTTTAACTCACATAGTTCTATAAAATTATTTCCAACCGATTGATTAAACTAAAAATATATTTTCATTAATACTGACTAACTTAATTTAATTAATTCTCAAATTACTCGCTTATCTCATTTTTATTCACGCATTTTTTTATTTACTTTGTCTCTTCTCTTTTCTCGACAACTTTTCACCAAATTAAATATAAAGTCTACACACGCCCCAAAAATATAAATAATTACAAAATGATTTTCTACAAAAGTCAAATTCCAACTCACATAATTCCATAAAATTATTTCCAACCGATTGATTGAACTAAAAATATATTTTCATTAATACTGGCTAACTTAATTTAATTAATTCATAAATTACTCGATTATTTTATTTTGTTTACTTTGTCTCTTTTTCTCTTTTTTCCAAATTAAATATAAAGTCTACACACGCCCCAAAAACATGACTAATTACAAAATGATTCTCTACAAAAGTCAAATTCCAACTCCCATAATTCCATAAAA
>JAPYZT010010593.1:0-13439 GCA_030522965.1 Tryphoninae sp. A BG-2022a | reverse complement strand
ATATATATAACTGTATACACATTTTTATAAAATATTATCGTTTTTATATTTCGTCGATGGCAGATTTATTATTTTTATCGTACTCGCCGTTTTTGGCCTGTAATACACTCGTCGACTAGAGTGTCTCGATAAACGATCCTGTAGGGTCGTAAGTAGAAACGTAATTGAAAAATAATTTTCCTAG
Organism: Tryphoninae sp. A BG-2022a; assembly: GCA_030522965.1. Classification (NCBI taxonomy): domain Eukaryota; kingdom Metazoa; phylum Arthropoda; class Insecta; order Hymenoptera; family Ichneumonidae; species Tryphoninae sp. A BG-2022a. The sequence continues at coordinate 13,255 of JAPYZT010010593.1, read as the reverse complement.
AAGCGTTGGATAATGAAAAAAAAAAAACGTCATAAATTAATTATCAATTAACTATAATTAATTAATTGCCAATAAAAAAAAAGCACGAATAAGAGTAAAAATATAAATAAAAATCGTGGGAAAATGAAACGGTATGTTTTATCTATGTTTCAGGCTGCGGAGCGAGACAAGGGAACGTCACGAAGCAGTTGTCGTTATAATTATTCGAACGGCGGACGGGAACGAGTGACACATCCGAGTGCTGTGATAAAAAAGAAGACTGATTTGAACTCGTATACATATATATATATATAAAGAGTATAAATACATTCCAATTAAATTCGCGAATTAATTATTCCGACGAAAAATTCTGGACGAAGGGAGATGCACGGAGAGTGGCGAAGTGCCGAGAGATGCGAGGAAAGAATATTTCGTCCACCGGACATACCGAGATAGCCGTGATAAAAAACCGCTTAAACGTAACGTGGATGAATTGATCGATCGCGATAATGGGAAAAATGGTGTCGTTATCGATGAGAAACGCGAGAAAAATAAAAACGAAAAAACGTCCGGTAATATCGCGAGAAACGATTCGTTTCTCAAGAGACTCGTCAAGTCGTCGAACATCGGCGTGAATTGTGAAAAGTTGGTGCGAAATATACGCAAGAGTCCGAGGGTGATAAGAAGAAAATTATTTTCTCGAAGTAGCGAGAGTTTGGAGACGTTGGAAGATCGGGAGATACCGATCGCGCCGACGCGTACGAGCAAGAAACGTTCGAAGGATAAAAACGAAGAAAGTATCATCGTCGTCGGGAAGAATCGTACGAAACCGGAAAGAGACAGAAACGGAAATCGAGAGAAAGAGATCGAGGAGTTGAATTACGCGAGTTCCCGTAGCATTTCCGTCGAGGATATCGACGAGTTGATACGTTCGGAGGATAATTCGCGACTTATCGAAGTAAGAGCACTAAACGCAAAGAAAAATCGTCGCACGGCGAAGCGGGACGCGCGAAACGGCGATATCGCGAGATCATCGAGAAGCGAGAAAAGAGATTTTTCGGAGGACGATTCCTCGGACGAATCCTCGCAGGAATCTCGTTCGATCCTGAGCGTATCAAGATTTCACAGACGAACTTGTCCGCAGCGCGCGAATTCCACCGAAATACCACTCTGTAGCTCGGTTTGTCGAGAATTTGACCTTGGAACGACCTTGACAGGAGAAAAACCGTCGGAAGGTGACACCTGCGAGAATTTGTCATCGAGGGACAGAAAATTGAAGCTTTCACCACCACCGGACGACGGTAGAGTCGTTGAGTCGTCAGCATCCGGTCAAAGGTCACGGCAGACGACAACAACGAGCGCAGGGTCGTCCGATAGCCCGGGGTCGAGAGATAAGACGCTCGGCGAACGGCGTCAGCGAACAGTTCCCGCTGATACTTCTCCACGTAGCGTTCGCTGTCCCGATCATCGTTTTTCAACATTCGCGAAGTTCGACGAGGAACGTGGAAGAAGCTTCGCGACTGCGACGCCAGAATCGAGCGTCCAAGTTAATCGCGTTGCGGCATCTTACGAATGCACAAAATGCCGAATTGCAATATTCACGGATACACCGAAACCCGAGTACGCGGTGAAATCGTCGCTTGTTGTAGCGCAAAGGCAGCAGCGGGAGGAAGAAAACGACGGGACGACGACGAAGTCGACGACGAAGAGAACGACGACGAGGAGTCGTAGCGGCGTTAATTATTCGCACGATAAGCCGGAAGTGAGAAATAACGTTTTGGTGTCGAGTTTTGTCTCGCGAGGTTGTAATCTCGACGACGCAAACGACGCCGTTCGCGAAGTAGTTGGAAACTTTGATAGCGAGATAGAAGAAGCGGAAGACGAGAACGTAAATAGGGAGATCAGAATTTTTCTTGATGACGCGAGAGACGAGCGCAACGAGAGAACAGAACTAGCTGACGCGACAACGAATTTTCGTCGTACCGGAAGTTTCGCGAGCAAAGAAACGGATGCGTTAAATTTCAGGGACGAAGAACGTAGTAGTGATCGCGACGACGCGAAAGAGAACAAGGTTCGAGCAGATTCGTCCAAGCGTCGCCACGAAACGTCACTAAACTCAAACGGTGTTTTAACTACGAACGGTGAAAGTGAATTTGCGGTTAATGGACTTCCCGAGAATCGGAATCGTACCGAGGTCCGCGAGTCAATCGAGGCGAAACGGACGATTTTCGTACCAAGAACGGAAGCTGGTGAGAATTTATCGATAACGACGACGAGTTTGAAGAAAAATCGCGAGCCGAAAAAAGCGGGAAATTCAAATTCGAGAAGCGATAGAAACGATTCTAGTTTGAAAAAATCACGAGAATCGGTATCGAGAAGCAAGAGCTTTCGTACGAGTGGACAATTAGGAGTAACGAGAACGAAAGACGTCGAATCCAAAATGAAGATCGCACTCAGGGTCATGAGAATACGCGAGAAGCTGATATTCGGCTTCAGCGCGTTCGCCATTTTGTTCACGCTGTTGCTCGTAATGGATCTTCAGATGGATCTTGGCTACAGCGGTCATCATCTCGTACCGAGTCACGGACGCGTAAGAATCGGCGATTCGGTCAATCGCGAGACGGTTTATAATAATTTTCGCCGAAAATTTCTTCAACGAGTTAATGGCAGCAGAGAATTGTCAGCGAGTGACAATTCGGCCGCTACGCAAGGCGTACCGGCATCCGGTGGTACCGGCAGTGGTTCGACGAAAACCGATAAACCGGAAGTGCACGATGACTTTGCCGATCTTCAGGAATACGTTACGAACGGTGATGGCGTCAATCCCGAAACTGGTGTTGTGAGAATAAGTGGTGAGGATTACACGGACAATCCAACTCTGGGAAGCCTCAAGAGAGTCTCGCCTAGGTAAGTTGGATCACATTTTTTCAACAATTCGTGTCGTTTGAAAAATTTCAAGTTCGAATGTTGCATCCAAGTATTTGTTTTCTTCTTCTGTTGTCAATATCAATAATGCAGTGGAAGAGTTTCCGGAACTTTCGCAAGATAAATATCGTTTTGTTGACTTTTGGTCGATGGAATCGTTATCGAGAACGAGTGATAAATTGTTAACGACGCATTATCGATGCTAAATTATAAATGATCGATTGAACAATCGTTAAGAATTAATTTGGATAAATTGTCTTAGTGTTTGCAAATTGAAGGCGATTAAATACGGATTGTTGCTTGAAAATAATTACAACTTCTCTGGGGTAAATTTAATTTTATGAAAGGACACTTCTCGAATTTGTTAATACATCTAACGATTTATCGACGAATGAAATAATAACACAGCGATAACAACTGGTGTGGTGTATGTAAAAAGTAATCAAGCAAAAGCACCAGAAGTGTTCCCAAAGGACTCTTTACTGCTTCGTTGCAATGAGTTTCGTTTTTATTGGCGAGACGTCCATGCTCCACAAATAAAACAAATTTATTCAGTGATTTTTATCATTCTTTCATTCTCAACGATTGATCAAAATTGATATCATTGCTCCAATTAATAAAGTCAATTAACGCGATGAAATCTGAATGTAAACAATCGAAAATTTCATTACAATTATGGAACGCAATCGATTTAATCAGAAAAAGTGATTTGGATAAATTAAAAGAAATTTAGTTTTTTGCGTTTATTATCGAATTCAAATTGTTATGGTAAACGAAAAATAATCCGGTGGTGTTATGTAGGCAGGCGCGGTTTGATTTCGGTCGTAGTTAGCGCAGTTCCGAATGTAATTGTAATTAGACACAGGCAACTCGAGCGTTCTTTCCATCTCTTCTTTTTGCTTCTTGATTTACAACGGTCCACGATTTTCACTTTTCCTGAAATTGTTCGTTCGTTTGAGAAAGAAAAAAAGAGAGAACGCCGTTAAAGGCGCATTCTTCGATAAACCACGAACGAAGAAAAAAAAACGTTAGTTTCTCACCAACGTCGAATCACGCCGACGCACACAGATACCGGAAACGGGGGTTCACACACTCGTGACGGTTCGACGGCGTCGTGGAATGGAAGTTTGAAATCGAGCGTTACGAAACGGAGCGAGATAATGATCGTTCGGCCTTCAACTTGTACAGCAACGAGGCACAATTGTATACTGACCGTAACCTTTCAGACGAGAATGCCATGTTAGCCTTGGCAATTAAAAACACGAGCGCGAATCGCAAGTTAAATAATACGCCAATGTCAATATAAAGTTGGAATAAATAGATGCAAAGTAACGAACATATTTACAGAAATTGTAAAAAAAAAATTTATGCAAATCTTTGACGAATTTCAAATTCAACAAAATTGCACCTCAGCAATTCCATAAAATTGTGACAATCTCGTAATTCGATCAAAATGCACTAATGCCATCAAACTTATCATCGACCTAAACAAAGAAAATAAAACGTTATAAAAACAACTTTTTAATTTCGTTCAACGATGCGAATAGGTGCAAAGAAACGAATATATTTATCGAAATTGTAAAAACGTTCTATGCAAATCTTTGACAAATTTCAAATTTATCAAAAAATTGATAAATTTCTCGATAAAGCGCCTCAGACTCATTCCATAAAATCATGATAATCTCGTAATACGATCAATTATAAAAACAACTTTTTAATTTCGTTCAACGATGCAAATAGATGCAAAGAAACGAATATATTTACCGAAATTGTAAAAAAATCTATGCAAATCTTTGACGAATTTCAAATTCAACAATATTTCAAATTTATAAAAAAACTGATAAATTTTTCGATAAAGCGCCTCAGCAATTCCATAAAATTCTGACAATCTCGTACCTCGATCAAAATGCACTAATGCTATGGAATTTATCATCGACCCAAGCAAAGAAAATAAAACGTTATAAAAACAACTTTTTAATTTCGTTCAACGATGCAAAACTGTAATTAATACCCTGCGGTAATCCTCTTCGTATAATTTTTCAACGCAGCTAACCGTGGCCAGATTCGAGTTAGAGGACACAACATATTTTCTAATCCGTCTCGTACCATCATCGCGGTCATTTGGAAAAAGCTCCGCGAGATAATTACGGGGATGTATCGAAACGCCGCTGTACATACGCAATCGCGATCGAACGGAATCCTTGCATCGAACACGTAATCCCGCGCATGCGACGGTGTTGTTTAACAGCTGTACACGAGGGAACATGTACGTACATGCGATCGTGGTTGTAAGCTCTTGCAGGACGCAGGCACGAGCATCCACCGTATAACTCCTGTAACTGCACTATCATCAGCACGTGCGTACGAAACGTATCCACACGCGTATATATTTATACACACGTGTATATCTACATTTATATACAGGGTGAATTTCATAAGGTTTAACAGACTTTATTCTAAGGTAGATGGGATCAATACGAACAAAAGTTGTAATTATACATTGGGGATATTTCTAATAGTTTACGAGATATACATTTTTAAAGTTGGTCCAATCAGAGCGAGCCGAGAAACGTTGGAGCCGCCCACTTCCCGCCCCTGCAGCCAATGCCCGAGAAATAAAAATGACTGTGTAATAATATAATAAATAAAATTGACTGCTCTGAATTTTTAAACCCCAAATGTAACGCCCCAAACTGCGCTGTCTCCATGGCTCGGGCGAGAGTGGGCGGCTTCAACGCTTCTCGGCGCGTTCTGATTGGATGAACTTTAAAAATTCATATCTCGCAAACTATTAAAAATACCCATAATGTTTATTTACAACTTTTGTTTGTAATGATCCCATATACTTGAGAATAAAGCCCGTTGCACCTTATGAAATTCACCCTGTATACACTTATACGTGCATGTATAAAGGGGATAATACTTCGTAATTCCATACACAGTCGGATAATAACGTCCATAAGTGAACGGGTGCCGAGGATACGTGACTATCGTGTACGATAGAGTCCGCACACACTTCATGTCGTGATATTATTGCGACTATCACATCGCGAGATCGAGAGAGGGTGAGAGATAGAGATAGAGAGAGGGAGAAATAGATAGACGTCTAACTACTCACGGTAACACGAGATTTGGATACAAAGTTGGGAAATGCAAGCGCCCCGGTCTGCCACTGTTTGAAACTCTGAATCACGTAATCACTGAACTTGGAGCGATGACATTGAACAAGATAAGTTATACTATAAATATGATTTATGGCATAAGCATGCACGAGATTTTATTTACATTGAATTTACTCAGGGTGCAATTATCATTTTTTTTAAATCAATTTTAATATCAATTATCGTATTCGTACATACAATTGGCCTGAGTATGAGAGATTAGTTGATCGAAATATAACTTGGTCAAGATTTTATTGGGAGAAAGTAAAAAACAATAAATCTTAGAGTTTTGGCAACGTTCAATCCCTTCATAAATAATTGTCAACGTTCCTAAACACAAAGCAAAAACTACACAAAATGTATACGTATAAATGGAAACTTTATAATTTCATTGATTCGTTGAGGAAAAAGCGAGCAATCGAGAATTGCTATTGTTTTAAAAATTTTACAATTAGTCAAAATGAAATTTCATTCAACGCTAAAATTCTCGTATCTCGAAATGATCGATTTGATTAATTTTTGATTGGCACGGTCGCAATGTTTCATTTCTCGACATATACCGTGTACAATTTCAGGAGCTAGAGCCGGGTCATCGTCGTCCCACCGTTCAACTTCTGTCGACTCGTGTTCGTAGGACGATGTATGCGAAGGCACAGTTGGTTATTGTTCCCGAGGATAGAGATACGACCTCTTGCAACAATAGGGCGATATCCTATTTCGGTGAAATAGCTCGATTGTTTAATAAAGCGCGCGTGTGTGTGTGTGTGTGCACAGAGCGATAGATGACACGGTAGTCTCCTCTTGCACGCTACGAGAGAGAATCTTGTGTGGTCAGCCCAAACCACGTTCCCTCTCCTTCTCTTTATGGACTCGCGCAAGTTTAATGTTTGCTCGGAAATAATTCACGATATACTCTCTAGTCGGATGATTTCACTCAGACCGAGAAAGCGAAATGCAAACATTATCCCTCGTCCATAACGTATCGTACAAGATAAAACGATTCGTTGTCTTGGAATGAAATATTTCCAAATACGTATCACAATTCATTATCATTGATAGAAACAATTTTTTTTATCGAAATCTTTAAAGAATTTACGAATCGAAAGAGTCGTCGCTCACAGCTGGTAGAATGTCTCGAGTCGTCGAGAGAGTAAAGAATGTCAACTGGTAGATTCTCGAACTTTTTCTTATCGAAAAAAAGGTTTTATCTTTCCTTTTTGTTTTTCATACAAAGCCACTTTCGCGACTGCCGAGTACAGCGTGATTCTCGCTCAATTTGTCAGTCCCGCAATCACAAAGTTCATCAACGTATGCATATCGGGCGAATGTAAAGAAGCTGTGGGTAGCTGGATAGGCGACTGCGGAATTCTCGCCTGTGCTCACAGATGCTGCGTAAATAACGTGCACTCATACTTAGACATACACACATATACACACATAGATATATGCATCTCAATTTATTGCGACATGTCTGTACATTTTTCACTCGACCAACCCGTTCGTCGAGTCGACGGCTTGGTGAAGCAGCGAAGGAGAGAGACAGAGAAAGAGAGAGAGAACCTTGGCTGCAGTCACCTGTACGTGGGTTTATAGGTGCTCGTGGCACTAATCCTGCCTTTCCTTGCTATCGCTCGTCGCACACTTCGAAACTCGATTCGAAGTGGTCATGGGGAGAAAAATTTTCTTGGACGGTTCTCGAGATGCAGAGATGGAGAGAAAGAAGAAAGATACGATGTTTAAACCGCAGAGAAAGATAGAGAGATAGTTGGAGAGAGAGAGGGAGAGAGAGAGAGAGAGAGAGAGAGAGAGAGAGAGAGAGAGAGAGGAGGGAGGGGTTGGTTGGTTAGCAAAGAGGGTGCGGGTAGAGCTGAGTTCGTGGGTGGGTGAAGGGGGGAAGTAGACAACTGGAAATAATAATCACTGTTTCTGGATGCCGATATATGCAACGGACGTGCAGTTGCGGTATCGACTCGCAATGGCGTAGAAGCAAGAGAAAGAGAGAGGGAGAGATATCGTATCGGTGCCGGAATCGTATGAAATCGTTCGATATAAAACCACTCGGTACAAAATTCCTGTATATAATAACTAGTTCCCGCGTGCCATGGAGAGCTTGACCGACAGTGCGAGAACGTATGTTGCCCGCGAACGTTTATTTTTTGTTTTCGCCGGAAAGACCGACCGGTTTTTCCGTTGCATTTTACAGACATTTCGAAGCTTCCGGGGCTCTCGACGTTTTTTGTTCATTTTTCTTTTTCTCTCATAAAAAAAAGCTTTTACCACAAAATGTAAATAAATTATTCAGTCGCAGTTCGCAACGTTCTTGTTCCTTTTCGTTCTCGCTGCCGCTCGCAGATTCTACAAGCCAAACGATACGCTCGGAATTAAGCAGCGTCGCTTCTTTCCCGTTGGAACAGCTCGTGAATTATACTTTACGGCAATTTTTTTTTTAACGAATTCGTTTCCGTTCTATTCCGGTCTGTTTTCCTTTGTTTTTGGGAATGGTAAAAACATCTATCCATGTCCCTTGATGTTTTTCGTTTCGGATTGCTTGGTTCATTTACGTCAACGAGGATCTTGTTTACACGTAAAATTCTGTTGTTCGATGTGCTTTTGTTTCTTTGTTCTCGCGTCACGAAGCATAACCGTAACCGGATGTCGAAGAAAAAAGCTTGATCAATCTGTTTTTTGGGAGTTCGTTCCGGGATACAGGCCGACGTACGAGACATCAGATAACTCTGGGTTATTCATATTTCTCTTTTCATTGACCCCGAAGCTTCCCCTGGGATTTTCATCCCGTTGGGCTACATATCTATATATTTCCAGGTGTAGGCGGTAGAGTGCATACACTCTATCAGCTGAACCGTGCCTGAATAAACTGACCCAAATTTGTGCGGTTACGTATGCACACCTCGCGGGTTCTCTATGCCGAACGAACGAACATGTGTGTGTGTGTGTGTGTGTGTGTGTGTGTGTGTGTGTGTGTGTGTGTGTGTGTGTGTGTGTGTGTATGTATCTCATTATATAGGGCGCATAGATGTATCGACATATGTACATTATATTGAGCACGATGCGTACTCATATACAAGCATTTCCGGGATATTGGTCATTTGGATTGGGAAACATAGTCCTCTTGGACTTGAACGAACGGCCTAGAAACCCTTTAGACCTGAAGATTCTATGGGATATATGAATATGATGTTTGCATGTCAAGACTTTGGAAAAAAAATCGGTAAACAAATGAAAAAATCTTTTTTTTCCCTAATTTTCGAGATTTTGATCAGTAAACGGTAAAAAATCAGGAACAATGATGTGACAAGTACATTATAGGAGAGTCGTGTGTTACGAATAGCGTGGTAATATTGATAGTTTCTTGATTTTTGTAGATAAAAATCGGAAAAATCTGAATTTTCAAGATTTTTCGTCTTTTGACTTGTGAAATTTTGGGAAAAAATGGGAATGGGAGAAAGAGTTCGTAATACACAGGATATTTCTAACTCTCTAATGTCCCATTAAAGTCATTTTGGACGAAACAAAATTTTGAGTTTTTTTGACAACCCCGAAGTTCGCACCCAAAAATGCTTTTCACAGTGGTTAGGTAATCAGAAATTGTTCGTACAATGCTAATATCGTGCTGTAATTTCCGAATTAAAAATTGCGTCTTGCCCATTAAAAAATCGAAAAAACTAATTTTTCACGTTTTTTCGTCCTTTCAACCGGTCAAATTTTGTAAAAAGGAAATGCAACCACGATATTCACGATGCCCAGTAAATTTCCGCATTTCTAACTAATTTAATATAAAGTCACTAAAAATAACTACTCTTCATATTTCAAGTAATTATATTAATTACAATTATGCGTCGCGTATTCCCGTTGTATCAAAAATTAATCAAGCTCCCATTAACGCTGTTAATGGCGTAGCTCTCATGAATGTTAGCAAATTCCAACGATCGCAGGTGATTCCTACCCTAGGGATTGACGTAACATCCCCCAGCCACTGGGGGATGGTCCTCTTCATAAACATACAGGAAACACACCCTCGTGTATACGACGCTTTGAAATAAGCTCGAAAGTTCAATCTACGATATATTCCCGCATCGTTGTGCCATTGCATTAAACAAATTCCATCCGAATCGTTGTTTCAATCGCAAAAAACATCATTTCGCTCAAGAGTGTCAACGAGAAAATTCATTAAGCGCATCAGGAAGGTCATGGAAGGACACAATTTTTTTTGGAATCTGCGAGTGAGTAAATGGAGGGTGGATAAGGGTTTCAAGTGAGTAAATGGAGGGTGGATAAGGGTTTCAAGTGAGTAAATGGAGGGTGGATAAGGGTTGAGAGACGAGTGCCCGATCAGAAACGTTATAATCATGCATCAATCCGACGTTCGATTGACCCAGCTCGTTCGTACCAGTGCGGTACAGTGAAATTGGTATTATACAGTATATTGTATAAATACGATTGTAACTATTGTAACGAGAAGAGAGAGAGAGAAACCGAGGGAGAGAGAGAGAGAGAGAGAGAGAGAGAGAGAGAGAGAGAGAGGGAGAAGCATTCAGTAGTGATTCGTATATTCCACCATTTCGGTCACCATCGTCGAGCATCTAGGTAAATGCAAATTTGTGTTTCCTACTCTTCCTCTCTCTCCTTCTCTCCCCATGGGAGAGCCAACGTTATCTGACCGCGTATTATACACAGAGAAACCCTCCTGGTGGCAACAACACGTACTACATACAAACAGCCTCCTGGTGTTAACTGTATGAACTAAAACCACCGGATTGACAGATCCGAACACTCTATCGTGTGTACCTATCGCTGACCTCTCTCACTCATTTCATTCCTGGAACACCAAATCTCGATATTCCGCGCTGACAGATGAAACGTATATGCACGCTTGTATGGAATCCAAAATCACCGCCGAACGGCCGCAGATCGGGCTTGTCTCTGCTATTATTAAGTTTCTATTGGAATCGATGACGACAAACCTTGCGAATCGGTACCATGTATGACATTGACTTTTGATTATACACACCAAAGCCACTCGAGCTCAATGCATTGGTATATTTGGGCCAAAGGGGAGGGGAAGCTGCAACGGAGGGTGGAAGTACGTACAAGCGAAATCATCTGACCGAAACGCAGTGAACTCTCTGTGAATCGTATGCCTGGTGTTTGAATGGATAAAGAGGGCTCGTGGTTTAGCGTATAACCGAGCGAAGCTATAACGTAGTTGACGATGGGCACGGCCAATATTCTGTACTACGTGTATCGAAAATTGTGGCAAATTTCGTGTCGTATTGTATAGGAGAATTGTTATCTATAAACGAAACACGATAGTGGAAAGGGTGATTTAATTTTAATTGTCGTGATCATTGAATATTGCAGAAATATTGCACGTCGAATATTAATGGGAATAAGTGGCCTTTAAACGCTTGGAAAATTTATCATCGGCGATTTATCCATACATAATAAAATTGAGAATTTATAGAAAATATCACAATTTAAAAAAAAAAAAAATAAATAAGAATAATAAGAATAAATCGATATAACCAACAAATGATATCAACGTTAATAAAGTTCGATTCGATTACGTCCAATCCTCGAGATACAGTTCCAATTTTCATTTAAAAAATCAATTTTTCGTTCGCAAAATTGGAAATATAAACGGATAGGCGATTAAAAATTCGCATTATAAGTGTTTCCGAGGAAATGTGAGTTCCAACCAACGTCCCGACAGTCAACCAATCACGGTCGTTCGTTTCGCTCCCACGTTCAAAAAACCATGAAAGAAAATTGCAATATACGATGACATTGTGTGTGAGAGAAATAAAAATCACTCATACGATTGACAAGCGAACCGTGAAAAACGTAGGTTGACATAAACATTCCGCTATTTTGATTAATTAAGGGATTGAAACAAATTTATGATCGGGATTGTGCCAAATTTTCATGGCGTGAAAGTCACGGTTTGATCCTTCGTTATGTTTTTGTTTTTAATTTTTCGAACGATTAGAACGCGTTCGTCAACCCTAGGATGAAAAATCAGTGAGTATGCGTCGTTGACATCGCAATTTTTTGTACATTTCATCGTGCAAAAATGGCTTTGAGTTCTTTTTCTTCAAGAAAAAGGGGGAAGTGAGGGGTGAATTTTCAAGATAACCATTTGCGGTGAACCGTTGGGATCCCTCGAGGCGACGTTCGAGGGCTCTTTGCTCAAATATTTGAGGTTGGATCGTCGCGCGGGAAGTTTTTTTTCGTTTCCAAAGAGCCTCGAAGCACTCTTTTGTTGACTCTGTCGTCTCGCATTTTCTTCAAAGACTTTGGTCGGAAGGGTTCTTTTTTTTGAGGACAAAGGGAGGTAAGTCTCGAACGGACCTTCGACTATATACTGCGATGAGCGAGAAGGGCGTCGTTTAAACTTTGCGTTTTTTATAGATATATATTTATAGTATACACTGTACATCGACCTCGACGATACCCGTGGCCATTTTCAATGAATTTAATTCTCGCTCTGGGGCGGACATGACTTTTGACGGTGTTACGAAGGGCTTAAAGAGGTTTATCGAGTGAAAAGTATTCGTCGTGTCTGTGAAAATTGCCTCGTTCCTCATTACGGTGGATTTGGTAAACGTGAAACAGGCATCGGGCAAAGAGTGTCGAATGCAACGATTTTTTTCCATCTTTTTTCTTTTTTTATCATCCAATGGATGCAAATTAATGTTCAATATTCATGACCTAGTCGCATTGGGCGATGTAGAAAGTGTACTGAAACGAAATGAAATTAAAATAGAAAAATGGACACGATAGGAAATCATGCCAGACTTGTACATACATTTACACGAAGAGATATTCGACGTAGATGTCGCTACGTTCGCTTGTAATTTGATTACAACGTGATGGATCTTTGCATAATTTGAAGCTCGGAGGTTATGAAAACTATTTTCATTTTGTACATGTACACACGTGTGCATTATAGTACGTAGATTTTCGTGAGAAGGGACAATTTTTGTTTGTTTACTGTTTTCAACGTCGTAAGGTTTTGAGTTTTTATGTTCTTTTGGTCACCACCACGGTCTTACATACAGGTCTGTCAATTTCCGGGAGTGGGGGTGACTCGCTTGTTGAAGCAGTTTTTGGAAGTTCACGGTTTGGCCACATGCGACACTGCAATCGAGTGCCGATTGGGTTGCGCAAGC
>JAPYZT010010576.1:0-13444 GCA_030522965.1 Tryphoninae sp. A BG-2022a | reverse complement strand
AAGAGTAGTTTGTAAATAAAAAAGACAAGATTTCATGTAGCTACAATATTTTTTAGAACAATAGAATTGTCTTAACGTAAGAAAGGCGTTCTCGAGAGAGGAACACTTTGGAGGGTGGCATTTGTGAACAATGAAAATTGCTCTTTCTCGTCGTTGGCCGTACGAAAAGTTGAGCTTTAGCAAGGGCCGAGAAAAACAGAGCAAATGCATGAAATATAAGCACAACAACCAGAGAAATATGTACAAAAAGGGAATGGAAACGCGCGAGATACAGGCAACGAGACGTCGGACGTTGAGCAGGTATTTTGCAAAATTGTTCGCGGGAGAGAAAAGGGTCGTGGGTTCTGGGACTCAAATGGGTTGAAGGGTGGTGCCCTTCAGTGTTGGATCTCGTGCCAGTGCTCCCGGGATACGAATGTCTGCACAACTTTCCTTCGCGGCGCGGAGGTTCCGAGATCTCAAAGGCTTTCTGGCTTTTGAATCCTGGGAAGGATCAAAAGTATCGCCCGGAGCTATCCGCGCGGGTCAAGCAGCTCCTCCACGTGCCTTTTTCGACTCATTTTTACGTTCATCTCCCTCTTTTTATGTATATATATATATATATATACATCTTTTTTTTTATTTTGTTCCTCTTCCACCCCTCCTCTCCCCCCTCTCGACTCACACCGATGCGCATACACCCGAATCAGCCATGAGCATCGGGCGAAGACTTTTTGCCCTTCTCTCCCGTGCCTTCTGCTCCTAATCCCACGTTTCATCTTCCCCTTTTCGGGCGTTGCATATATGCATGTACGAAATTTCTCAAGCTCAGATTTTCAGGCAAAAACGAGAGAGGTCCGTGCAGGTTCGCGTTGCATTAATCAAGCCACCTTTGCACGGCCACCAGTAAAATGTTACCTGCGAAGTTTTGCTGTACCAATTTGATATGACCTCGCGTGTGTAGAAAGCACGAACACTCAAACATTTTCTATATTCCGTCGTGTCGGAGCTTTGATCATGCAACGATTTCAATTTCCATCCTCGTTGCAACTGTCAAAAGGCCTAGGCACGTTAACTATCCCCCTCTTACTCTAAATAAATCTCAGCTGCCGCTGATATTACGAAAGAAAACTCAAATAGTAATCGTCATTGAATAAGTGGGCGAATCATTTTCATTGTTAACTTCTCAAAATCATTCTTCAGGAAAAGCTAATTCTCAACTGCCATTCGTATCGCTTAGCCTCAAAAAAATAATGGACATCTTTCTTCCTCGAACGAGAGATGAAAAAATAAAAGGAACGTTACCCGACGTATTCGACAATGCGAACAATATTCTTCGTACTTTTTCCAGTACTTTCGCGTAGTTGACATTTCACCAAAGACTTTTTTGTGCTCTCATTATCTTCCGTTATATACATATATTTATATATATATATTTATGGAAAGTCTTACAAGGTATAGTCACCATTGACGGTGAGTAATCATTTTCCTTCTTTTTTCCATTTATAGTTTCGGGAACGATCTTTTATTCCTCATTCTCATCCGTTCCTTTTGGTTTTCCGCGTTCCTCTTCGTCTCTCCCCGTCCTCTTTCTTCGTTTCGCTCCATTAAAAGTCCACCAGGAGACGGCAAGCCCCGTTCCGTTGGACCGGATGCTCGCTACTAGAATCGTACTTGTTGAGCCGCCTAATGGGTCTGAAAAACGAACCGTGGCGCTCGCGCTCGGGAGAAAAGTTCTCCAGGGCAATTTTTCACTCGGCTAAGTCTGCGAAAACTCAAGCTCTCCCCTCTCCTCACTCCTTCCATCTCTTCCTACCTTCTGGTTCCGTCCACAAAACACCCACTCGTGTCCTTTTGGTCTGTCCATTCGATGCCAGATTGCGGGACTTGTTCGAAGTTTGTCGCACTGGTATTCGCGCGAAGGCGCGCACAGGCTGAACTCGACAGCGAGAGGAGAAACAGAGAGAAAAGCTGATCAGTCGCAGCTGGGCAGTTTTCCGGTCAGACTTTTACTCGGATATCGGAGCGATTCCCTTTCTCTCGACTGCGGAACCGACGAGAATCTTGAATCGTACGTACAAACGCTATACACGCTTCTACAAAGTATCGAAACTATGCGATTCTCGAAATCCCTTCCCGAGCCAATTCCTCCAAGTGCTTCGATAACTTTTGACCCTCGTTACTCTTCCAACGATCCTTGTTACGAGTTCACTTCGTCCGTATCCAACAACTTCAACTTTCGTCGTGTAAAATTATTTTAGAAGATTATGATATAACGATGACAAAAATAAAGAGTGAACATTTTCAAGTTATCCGTTTTCAGCCCGAAATATCTGAAAAGTTTGTGAATTTTATACAACGAAGGATTTATAAATTTTCGAAAATTATTACGCGATAGTGATATGGTGTAATAGCGTGTGGGCTCGGTGCTCGATCGAGGGCAAAAACCGCAGGCCACACGAAGGGCGAAGAACCGATTTCCCGGAGCTTCGCTCTTGCCCGCGAAGGCTCTGAACATGTTGAAAGCATTAGGAAGTTTCTTGCTCGTAAGAGAGCAGTGGAAAACGAGCGACGGTGATGTTCGAGGAGAGAGAGAGAGAGAGAACGATAGAACACTGGGACGAAGAGGTGGCGGTATAGTTGCGATCGTATATAATAGACTAGTGAATATATATCTATGCACTTATCCTATGTTTTATATATATATATATATATATATATATATATATATAACATAACCTCGAAGCTGGAAAATTAGGGGCAATCATTCTTGGCTTAACCGATCTGTGGTGCGATTTACAGCTCGGCTTTTGCACACCGTCTTCCTGTTTCTTCTCATATGTGTAGAGTGGCTGAAAAACCATCCTCGTACGTATAGATTGCATCCCCAGTGGAAATTTTCGATAATATGATTTTGAAAATGGTGAAAATCTAGGTTTTTTAATCGTTCTGAAATATACGATTTTTGTATACTTAGAACGTATAAACTATATAGATATATGTATGTCGAATTTTGTAATGGAACAATCGGTAGATATTAGCGGGTTAAAAAGATTGAACTATAAAGATTAAATATTGAAACACCCGTATGAGCTGTGTATGCGTGAGTGGCGACGACCTAGAGAGTATAATAAAATAGTTAAAATGTTGAGAACACAGTTCGCATAATTATTCATAGATAATGCACGGTACTGTTCGATGATATGAGCTCTGTACAACATGCGAATATGAAGGTCGCTCGCGAGAGTAGACGACAATAGAAAGTTCAACCATTAATATGTACGCGTTGCTTCCACTACTCGGCGTATATACGCTATTCGTCCTTCGAGATACCACTTTGATAATAATGATAAAATGATGGCGGATACCAGCCCGCCAGTAGCACGTATCGTACACATATTCACAGTGAAAGCAAAAACGAACGCCCAATTTACTCCTGTGACTTCACTAATTGCAGGTGCGCGATCGAAGATAATTTTACGATATTTCGTAAAACGAGTTGAATTCAGGAATGAAACTTATCCGTTCACATATTCTCCATTGAATTCAAAATAAAAGTTTTTTATAAATCGAATAAATTTTCTGGAAAATTGTATATATTTTCATATCCGTGTTTTACATTATCGTAAAATGATTTGAATTGGGAAATGAAACTAATTCATTCACATATTCTTCATGGAATGCTAATTATACAAAAAAAATATTAATAAATTCATGATATTCGCTCTACGTTTCATCACATGGCAACAAATATTCATCGATAATATTCATCGAATATATTTGATATGCCAAACCATAATTACAAAAATAAAAGTCTTTTATAAATCGAATAAATTTTCTGTAAAGTTGTATTAGGATTTTCACGTACGTATTTTACATTGCCGTAAAATGAGTTGAATTCGAAAATGAAAATAATTCGTTCACATATTCTCCATTAAATGCTACTTATACAACAAAAATTAATAAAGTTAATAAATTAATATCAATTTTCTGTAAAATTGTATTACAATTTTCACATACGTATTTTACATTGTCGTAATATTAGTTGAATTCGGAAATGAATCTAATTCGTTCACATATTACCCATTGAATGCTAATTATACAAACAAAATTAATAAAGTTAATAAATTAATAAAATTAAATGAATTAGTTAAAAAAAAATTAATAAATTCATAATATCGGCTCTACGTGTCATCATAAGGCAACAAATATTAATCGATAATATTCATCGATAATATTCATCGAATATATTTGATACGCAAAACCATAATTACAAAAATAAAAGTCTTTTATAAATCGAATAAATTTTCTGTAAAATTGTATACGATTTCCACATACGTATTTTACATTGCCGTAAAATGCGTTGAATTCAGGAATGAAACTAATTCGTTCACATATTCTCCATTGAATGCTAATTATACAAAAAAAAAATTAATAAATTCATGATATCGACTCTACGTTTCATCACATGGCAACAAATATTCATCGATATTATTCATCGAGTACATTTGATACACAAAACCATAATTACAAAAATAAAAGTCTTTTATAAACCGAATAAATTTTCTGCAAAATCGTATAGGATTTTCATATACGTGTTTTACATTGCCACTTCAACGCTTAATTCACACACTCGCTATTCCAAGCGCAACAATTATACATACGTACGAGAGCTAGTGGGAGAGGTAGAGCTGTGGGATGAACGGCGATATTAGTGCCGAGCACGTTTTCGCCCCTCCTCTCCCCTCCTCCCCCCCTCCTCCCCTCCTCCTCTCCTCCTCCTCCTCCTCCTCTACAACCTCCCTGGAAGCACCCTGGCTTCGACATTACCGTGAAATTATACCAATGGGACAAGAGGACCGAGGTATATACGAACAGAGAGAAATTATTACACGGAGTTCGGAGCGCGTAGATATAGTTTAAGGACGTTGGGGGATGCTCGAGATTTCACTGTACGAGGAGTCTACGGCGCTTTTGCATGTACAGTCGGATTTCAAGTTTACGAGGATGCGCACACCTCCCGTAAGTGGCTCGCTACGATAATTTGTGTTATCTCCCTTTATACCAACACGCTTTATACACGCATACCCACGCACGCGACACACGGGACAAGGGTGAGGAAGAGCGAGAGAGCGAGAGGAAGTGAGAAGGGAACTCTCGCTCTTTCTCAAGCTCTGAGCACGGAGCGTGCGAAATCCAACACGCCGCGAAACGATGATTACATCCTCACAATGCAATACCCAGATACCTACCCATGGTGCACAATGTCTCTCCCCGTATAGATATTCCAGAGAATTTCCTTCTAGAGATTTAGCAGGATGGAGAACCCCCGATTGCCGAGTCTCGTTACATATGTAAATTACGAAATGCTTAATACTTTTCAAAATTTCAAAATACAAATTACTCAACGAGCATTGAAAAATAAATAATTCAACAATCATCGTTCTTTCATATTTTTCCCGAACAAATATTCTATTTACTTAAAACGACCGACATTTCGTACATCGCTCATTCCGCAATTATTTTTTTTTTTTGTATAATTGTTTCATTAAAGTCGAATGATGCATTTTTTCCTACCTCTAACCTCTCCTCCTTTGTTAATTAAAAAATTGCTTGCATACGTAGAGAATAATTGTATATCGTGTATATATGTATGTGCGTTATGGAAGATTTTCGGAGGTGGATGCATGGTAAGGGAAGTGAGAGTGTCAGGCGTATAGGGCTCTCTAGGTTCCGCACGACGCGACCAATGTATACCGGTGAGTTACGTGCACCTGCGCGTACGTTAATACCTGCGTCCGGGTGTAGAGCAGCCTGTTCTATGAATATATGTAGATGTTTCGCTACAGGAATACATATTATTATTATATATATGTATGCAACGTTATATGCTCGAGCGGTGAGAGCAGGACGCGTTTTGTCTCTGTCGCACTTTCATATATATATATATGCTCCCTCTCTCCCTCTCTCTCATATATATATAAGAGTGAAAGAGAGAGAGAGAGCATATATATAT
Source organism: Tryphoninae sp. A BG-2022a (assembly GCA_030522965.1). NCBI lineage: Eukaryota > Metazoa > Arthropoda > Insecta > Hymenoptera > Ichneumonidae > Tryphoninae sp. A BG-2022a. Next base: position 7,449 of record JAPYZT010010576.1, on the reverse strand, counting down.
GCTGGAATACAGGAGCTGGAACATATCACGTATATGTGAGCGTGGATAGGTCGACGAAGGGGAAGTATAAGGGAGTTCGCGAGAGCGAAAGCACACCCACTGGGGCGGAAAGCTTTGCGCTTTACGAGGCACGCTTCGCATATTTTCATACTTGCTCGCGTTTCCTGGTAACGAGATCTTCGCCCGGCCCGGTCGTGTCGTGATTCCCGCGGGCCGAGAGTGTAGACCAGAGACTACTCTTTCCCTCTTTCTCTTGCTCTCTTTTGCGTTCTCACTCTCTCTCTCTCTTTCCCCCCCCCCCTCTCTCTCTCGCTCTCTCTCTCTCTCTCTCGCTTTACCTCTCTTTCTCTATATTACTGCACTGCTCCTGTACCTATTCTGACTGGCTGGTATACGATAGCCTGCTTGTATATACGCGCATACTGGCAAGCGGAATGCACCACGTCGCGAGGAAAATCTCGGAACGCCTGTAAACCCGGACTCTCCGCCATGTCATTTCCCTCGCAGTTTTATACACAGTAATATCGTAGAAATTATTTCGGGGCGTGTTTTCCAGCCGAATGAAAATAACGTTCATCAGATATGACTTAATTTCATTTCGACGGTGGAAAATTAACGTTACAGAAGTCAATTTAGTTTAGTAAATAATAAGTGCTCGTAAAGTTTCATTTCATTGAATCGCGTCAATTTTTATTCATCGTGTTCGATATTTTCGATATTAGTGAAATCTGTCATTCTTGCCAGAGGGAGTAGAAGATCGATCGGTTGTTCAAATCTTTGTAGTTATCGTCCTTTTGTAGACAGACCTTATCGTAACGAGAAACGATGCAACGTTCCCTCGGTCGATTCCCTCAGGAAATAAGCACCAGACCTACAGTCTCCCGAGATCACTGATGCGTCGTGTATTTGCCACTTACCTGCCGGCATTGACGCATCACACCAGTACAAATATCCATATGTCAAACAAGAACCGACGTCTAACATCGATATTCACCCTCGGAATTTCGCCCGAGACTCGTTATAAGATTCTACGGGTCAAAGGGCATCCATTTTCAAAGGTCGTATATCACCCTCGCGATGATAAAAATGCTCTATCTCAAATTGCATCGCCAATATCTTTATCATTGGTCGTGCGCGAATCGTTAAAAATCTGATGTATAAGAATCGAGAGAATTGGGTTAAAGGAGATATCGAAGATGCAAGAAATATGGTCCACCTGACAAAGGGAGAATGGGAGACGAGACAAGGAGGGACGAAGGTGACTGGAGTCATCGTGTAAGCTATTAGCTGGTCGCCGTTTAACCGGGCACTTTGATCCTCGGCCAAAGGAAACGTCCTCCCGGTTCAACATATACGCATACATATAAATGAATATGCCAGAACCTCGGAAACCTGCCATCCTGATGTCAGTGCTGTTCACAGGCTGCTCGTTGTTATAGCAAGCCTTGGCCCATTGCAATCCTCCCCCCCCCCCCATTGTTCCCTCCAAACTATATTAGAACCGGAAGTAGCCGCCGCGCGTTCTACCTTCCGTGTCTCGTAATTCAGTGTGTCGCGGAGTGGCTACGAGACAGCGGGGGTGTACCACAGTCACCCGGACAATGCCGCTCTCTGTGCGCCACGTGACGTAACACTATATTATGTCGAGCGAACGTGGGGGTCGGATTACAAGACAATCCAGAAGAGAGTCAGAGAGAGAGAGAGAGAGAGAAGAGAACGGCGAGAAGGTGGATCAACCCGGATTGTTACTGCAGAGGCTTGGTAGGAGAATCAAGCGGAGTTGTACAATCAAAACGCAATGGATAACGAAGGAAGACAGCCAACGTTGGCGTTACTTGGTAAGAGAGCGCGTCCGAGGTTTGCCACCCCATCTAGCAATGCATCTCCAAGTTCTAAAAGTTGTTGGTTTCTAAAGGGCAACCCTTCTCACTAAAAACGTTCTAAGAATAGTATTTTTGTTTTCCAAGTGTATTTTTGCCGTAACTAAAATACCGGTGGTGGATACGATACGTTTGCATAATAGAGTGAACAAATGATTTGACAATGACTTAGACGAGCTTTCAAATTTCATGACATCTTAATGGCACGAGAATTTGTCTAAAAGTTACATCGACCGCCGACGATGACAACAACAAGTCTATCCAAAATTCATGAAGAACTTGGATCTTAAAATTGATAAAATCTGAAGTGATTAAAATTTATGGGAATGCAAGATATCGTCATTTTCGATCGGTATTTCGAAACCTTTGGAAACTCTAAAGTAGCAAAGATCTTTGCTCTCGACTGTTAAGGGGTTAATCATCTTATAGACATTAAATGTTTAATTCGAATATGTTTAGAGCGTGGGGCTTTAAGATCTGAGTGACATGTGGGTGAACTTTTATCGACATTAATGGACGATACGGTAAACTTTGCAACGGTTTTCGATTCCACCCTCATCTACCTCCCCTCGTACAGTTGTCTTGATCCCTGTATTACTCCGCGGATTCTCTCTTTACAAGACCAGCAACTTCCTTGCCAGTCCCTTATTCCACCTTGTCGCGTGAAAGCAACCACGCGCTCTTCGCTAGGGAGAACTTCCTCTTCCACGTAAGGAACTCGGTTTAAACTTTCACTCCCTCTCCATCTCACCTGGGATGTGCTCCAAGTGTGTACCTACATTCGTTCGGTACCACACAGATCCGATGAAGATTGAATCTAAAGAGAGAGAGAGAGAGAGGGAGAGAGAGGGAGAGAGAGAGAGAGAGAGAGAGAGAGAGAGAGAGAGAGAGAGAGAGAGAGAGAGAGAGAGAGAGAGAGAGGGACTGAGCGAGAGAGGGAATAAAAGACGGGTAGAGGCTGAGAAAAAGCAAACTGTCAATATAAATATGTATATTTGCATTCATACGAATACGTCGTAAAGTGGGTAAAAGGACTAAGAGAAGGAAAAACCGGAAGAAAGAAAATGACCGATTACAAAGAGAAAATATCCTTTAAAAGAAAACCGCGACGTTTCGAATATATAAAATACGATCGCCTAGAAATATTTCCATGTCCATTAAAACTACAATAACTCTATTCGTTTGATATATTCGAATAAAAATGTAAGTCTGCAGATGTGACGTTTTTGCACGAGGAATGTAAAATAAGAGAACGAGGTGGATTATGAAAGTGAGCTTTTCCATGTGTTACAGAGTGCGGGTATAAATTGATATTGACAGGCATGAAGATTTCTCGGACCTAAGTGAAAATTAAGAGGCAAAATTTTATTCAACAGTTACTCCATCTACGATCTGGCCAAAATAAAGCACTCTGTTTTTCCGATAATGGTCTTCATTTTCATGAATTTTAGTTATCGTTTTTCTATCAGACAGTCTCGTTGTGCTTGCGCCATCGAATTGAAGGAACTCGAGTTAATCGTCAGCGCACCGAGAGGACTAGTTTTACTCCGGTAGGTCTCTGGTGGATGAACAAAAAAACAGCCCAACCTTCGAGGATTCAGTGGAAAAGGAATAAAACGACGTAACAATTCGCTACGAAACGGACCAACCGCCACGACGATGGTAGAAATTTCATCCCGAAAATTTTACAGCGAAAGGCTTTTCTTTATGAAGCATTTCATATATGAGAGTTTGGTCGGTTTGCAACTATATAGCGATGAGGATGGTACAATAGCCAGCATGCAGCTTCGCCAGTGATACAGCGAACCATTTTCCCCCTGGTTTGCCCACGAGAGTTAATTCTGTTCGTTTGAGTACGTTCGTCGCTTTAATCGTGGCCAGTGAGATCGCGGACTTGATTAAAATGAAACTACCCGACCGGTCGTCATCGTAAAACGTCCATCCTTCTCCTCTCTTTCATCCCTCTTCCCCTCTATCTGTTACGGAGTTCAAGAACGATTTGCTCCGTACGAGAATAGTCGCTTTAACCTCGAGCCACACTTCATGCACCCATGAAAAAAGAACGTCGACGAGTGAAAACGTCGAAGTGAGTTTTCGAAGCTCGACGTCAACGTACCTTTCAGAAGGGGATGAAAACTTGTCGCCATATTGAATTCATCAGGTATATAGTTTGGCAGTTTCGGCTTACGTTTCTTCTCCTCCCTAAACTCCCACGACATTTTATCGAAAATTCTTCAGGTCGACGTCAGCCTTCATAGAATGATTGAGATTAGTGACATCTTTTATCAATAATGTCATCGATTCGAGGGATGCCGAGTCCCAGCGTACGAGGATCGAACCGAGACATCCACGACCTGTATCGCTCGCTCGTACCGTCACGTTTTGCATTTTGCAACTGTCTCTCTCCGACTCTCGGTCAGGGCGAAACTCATCCTATAACATCATCCCTTAATAGCTGATATATTGTTCCTATAGTAATAGCTGATGATACGGACTACGAATACGTGGACATGACGCGTTACATTCAGTTAACAGTAGAGCTCATGGCATATTGTTATGCTATAGGATGTATATCTTCCGCAGATGTCGCTAGCTTTGAACGTCGAAATTTGATTGATCCGGAGGAAGCGTTCGTTCCCCGCCTCTCCGGCGCGTTAGACGACGTGATTGTATGCCCGACAGTATATATATATGCTTTCGGTCGATCCAAGAGAATCTCCTCGGTAGAATTCGATTAATCGATGTTGTCGATCAGTTACGTGACGAGGGCGGCACACCCTCATCGAGCGGAATGTACACACGTATCATCGTGAGCATAGGGATCGCATCGTGATTAAATCGTTAAACGAAAAATCTTCAAAATCTTTTTAAATATCAATTCGCCATATCCAAGAATATTCGAGCTATTCTTCCTAAATCATAATTTTTGTATATTAATTTTAATTATTCTAGATTAATCGGGGTAAAAATCGATAATTTTTATTTTATCGTAATTTATAACTATCTCGTATAATTATCATTAATCATCTCTCGTTCGAAAGCACCGGAGTGGAAATCAAGTTGTCCGTGAATAACGAATAATGTGGAGAAAAAACTGCTTGTTGCGCGGAATGTATACACGTATCATCGTGAGTATAGGGATCGCATCGTGATTAAATCGTTAAACGGAAAATCTTCAAAATCTTTTTAAATATCAATTCGCCATATCCAAGAATATTCGAGCCATTTTTCCTAAATCATAATTTTTGTATATTAATTTCAATTATTCTCGATTAATCGGGTTAAAAATCGATAATTTTTATTTTATCGTAATTTATAACATTAATCATCTCTCGTTCGAAAGCACCGGAGTGGAAATCAAGTTGTCCGTGAATAACGTTGCGAGCGAATAATGTGGAGAAAAAACTGCTTGTTGCGCCTCTTTCTCGTGGGTTCATTAGAAGAGGCACAGAGGGCGGGAAATGAACAGGGAGACTGAGAGTGGCGCTGTAAAAGCAACGCGAGGGGGGTCGAGGAAAACGAGGCCAACAAAAAAAAAATTGCTCACGAAAATTCTAATGCCCGCGCTCTCCACGTTAAGGTAGGCGGGCGTTTATATGATAAAGAGTCGGCCTTAAACAATATTTATGCGTCGCGGTGGGTCGGGTCCCGGGTCATAAATAAGAGGTCTATGCTAATTCCTTACACCCCCTTTCCCCTGACTAGCTCTCTTCCACCCTGACGCGCATTTGTATATAGCTGTTGTAGACTCTACGAGAGCATCGCTTATTCCTTCTCCCTTTCACATCTTCCCTATTCACCCTCTCTCATGCCTCTCTCCCTTTCCCCCTTTTCCCACCCTCACAAGACAAAAATGTATATTTTCTCCCGGGGGGGGAACCTCGAAACAGCTACTTGGAATTCAAAACCAGGCGCAGAAGCAGGTACATCAGGTACTTTTTTTTCTTATTCTCATAAGAACTTAATACTTCGTGCATAATACAAGAAAAAAAAACAGAGCTGATTGATGAACGATCTCACTAGATAAAACGATGTTGTAATTCATCGATAATTATACAAATTGAGCGTTGATAAATCGAAATATCGATTGATTTTTTATCGAGACGAGATAAAGCTCGTTGCTATTTTCGATACTACGATAATTCGACAGAAATTAATTACGGTAAATAAAGAATAAAATTGACTGATGAGAATTAAGCGATTCGAACGTATCGAGACACGTTTATCGGAAAAAAATAGAACAACTCGAGTGTATGTACCCGCGTGTATTTTCGTCTTAGTCTTCCGAATCTGTCGAGAGGGATCGAATTTTCGGGGATGAACATCCGAATCAAAACCTGTATCTCACCCTCTCTCACTCCGAGTCTCCATTTCACGCTGAACGTACTCCAGGGTTTCATAAATTCCTGCGGAGTATATCGATTCTTCTCGACACTCGCAGATTTTTCTCTTTTGTCTATTACTCTATCTCTCTGTCTCACTCCCACTCTTTCACTTTTTGACTACGGTATAATCCCCAAAGGTGCGCTGTGTCGATACTCCGTTCTCCATATAGCATCAGGCGGCTCAAGCCGTGAGAAAGACGCGCTGGATATGGAAATACGCGAAAGAGGGGTACGAGCGAATCAGGACAGTTGAAACGAAGGAAAAAAGGAACAGAATGATAATAAGTTTCTTATCGGATTTCGGGCTGCATTGGCACGATAAGAATTCTCGGTTGCTCGTGAGAATACCATGCTTCTAGGAATCGGACGAAAATTGTTGAAACTGTCGATTGCAAATGCATTTTTAGGTCATCGCGTGTGCAACCGTCAATTTTTGTATACCAGCATTTATATACTCGAATACGTATACATACATTGATACGCCAGAGAAAAAGTATTTTACGAATTCCAACGAATTCTACCTCTTCGATTTAAACTCAAACGTGTTTCTGTTTTTTGTTTTCGTTACAGTGCCACTACTGAACATCAGTGCAGTGGAGGGTGGCGCGGTAGAATTGCCATGTGACATCACACCCTCGGGACCGGATTTGCTTCACATGGTTTTCTGGTTCAAGGACGAGCTGGATGGTAGACCATTGTATACGTGAGTACAGTTGTAGTTTTTTCTTTCCCATTGGTGGATCGGTGTAATCGATGATGAACTGTCCGGGTCGCTTTCGATGTCGGGGAGTTACATCACATTTTATAAACGCAATATCTCACGCGCGTATGTTGATACGGAAATGCTTGTATGTACGCATTCGATACACTTTATTATTAAACAATATACAAGGATGATAAGGTTATCTAATATATTCTTAAGTTTAGTCAGTCCCGCGGCGTTGCGAGCGATCGAAACTTTTAACCAAAACTTGAAGCATTTCGCGATGAACTAAGTTTGTTCGCCATCTACTCAGAATCTCGCCACAGCTTAGCATCATATACGATACATTCGTAGGATGTATATGGAGATAGAAATTGTCGAAATTTTCTCGATTCTACTTGTTATTTGGCTCTTTGCGCGATCCTGATGGAAAAGCCGATCGCTGACTATTCGCTGACTCGTACTACTAGCAAACTCCTCT